>SRZU01000212.1:0-74145 GCA_013183765.1 Fusarium xylarioides | reverse complement strand
TAATAAAATTAACTTTATATAGCCTTATATAATATAAAAGAAAGCATTTTATATATATATTACTACTTAAACCTTTATAATAATGCTATATTTTACTTAAAGTAAGTATTAGTTTCTATAGCCTTTTCCTTTATCTCTTTTATATAATTTATTTCTTTTATACTATTTAAAAATGCTTTAAATATAGCTAAAGTAAAGCTCTTTATATTACTTTTATTTCCTTTCTCTTTTATAACTAACTCTTAAGGTATTTTAACTTTAATCTTATCTTTTATACCCTTTTCTTTCTTAATAGGCTATATTACCTTCTTCTTTATCCCCTTTTCCTTCTTTATTTCTTTTTTCTACTTTAGCTTAATTATATATTTAGAAGTGCTTCTTTCTGCTTCTATTAATTCTACTTACTTAATATATCTCTTAAGAGGGGAAATAGTAATATTCTCTTTTAAATTATTCTATTTATTAAAATAGAAGAATAAAAAGTTAATAAAAATCTTAGCTTTTAAAGGGAGTAAAATATTTACTTTATTAAAGTATTTAGGCTTATATAAGCTTATAGTAGTATTAAACTTAAAAATAAGCTTTTACTTTATTATAGCTAGTAATACCTAGAAGCTTAATATAAGAAATATAACTATAGCAGTATATAATAAGTATAAAGCAGTTAATATAACCTTAATCTTGCTCTTATAACTAAAGGACCTAGTAGGAGGCTTATTATATTTTATAATAGCTATACTAATAACTATATCTTTAACCTTAAATATAATATATAACTTAATATGCATTTTAATTATAATTAGGCTACTATAAGCTATTAATATAATGCTTCTTTACTAGCTTTTAATAGCTATATTATAGGTATTATTATATATTAAAGAGATTAATTAAAATTATTTAGTTAGTATTATTATTAAAGTACTTTATATAGAAACTACTAGAGTAACTTATAGGCTATTAGTAAGGTTAATAACCTTATTAATAGTAAGTAACTAGCTATAAAATAAGTAAAAAATAGCATTTATAATATTATTTAGCTTTATATAAATATTATTATAATATTTATTACTTTTTAAGTAATATTTAATATACTTTATAAGAAAAGATAATATATATAATAAAATAATAAGTTTATATAAATTAAAATAAAGCCTTATAATTACTTAAGTATACTTAAATATGCTATAAGTAAAAAGTATTAATCTTATACTTAGTAATACTATATTATATAAATAAATTTAATAGAGTAATAAAAGGTTATCTATATATATATTTTAGCTTATAATATATATATAGGGTAAGTCTAGTAAGGAAAATCTCTCACTTCTGACTTTTGAGCCACTGAGCCCTATAGTCTTCCGTACCAGCCATCAATCCCCGGATGTGCGGGGTCGAACAAGGACTCCCTGGAATGCATACAGAGGAGAATAAACCCGCGGGCATAAATCGACACGCCGGACGTAACCCTCATGATACCCAATGTGCTGCAACCTTCATCGATCTTTAAAACTTTGTCATACCTCAGCACAGCGCCACTTCTCTATCTGGCAACCACCCTATTATCATCGTTACACAACTTCACAATGCCTTCAGCACAACCAATTCGAGGTGATGCGTTTGGATCACCAGACAGCAACTTAGACTATGATGTTCTTATCATCGGTGCTGGACTCAGTGGTATTCTTAGCCTGTACCGCATGCGGGAACTTGGCTTGAAGACACGAGTCATCGAAGCAGGTTCCGGGGAGGGCGGAACTTGGTTCTGGAATAGGTATCCTGGTGCTCGGTTTGATTCAGAGAGCTACTCATACATCTTCTCATTCTCACAAGAAGTTCTGGATGAGTGGAATTGGACCGAGCACTTTGCTCCCCAACCAGAAACCCTTCGGTACATCCAGTATCTCACAGACAAGTTTGACTTGAAGCGTAATATGCAATTCAACACACGCGTGAGATTGGCAAAGTTTCAAGAGGATACGTCGTCGTGGCTTCTGGAGACAGAAGATGGCGAGCAATACACATGTCGATACCTCATCACGGCTATGGGCATTCTCAACCAACCGACTCTACCAAACATTCCCGGTGTACAAAACTTCAAGGGACAAGCTTGGCACACAGCTAGATGGTCCAGCGATGCTTCCGCTCTGAACGGCAAGCGAGTTGGAATTATTGGCACTGGTGCAACAGCCATTCAGACTATACAAGCCATCTCGGATAAGGTCGGCCACTTAACAGTATTCCAAAGAACACCAAACTGGACAGCTCCACTGCGAAACAAGAAGATCAGCCCAGAGGAGATGGATGAGATCCGCACAAGATACCCAGAAATCTTCCGCAAATGTGCCGAATCATACGCATGCTTCATTCATGTCGGTGACAGCAGGAGTGTCTTCTCCATGACAGAAGAGGAGCGACAAGAGCAATGGGATAAGCTCTATGCCGAACCCGGCTTCGCCAAGGTTCTCAGTGTTTCTTCAGACGTCTTCACAGATCACAAGGCGAACGCGCTTTACAGCAAGTTCCACGCCGATAAGATTCGCGCAAGAATCAATGATCCAGAAGTGGCTGAGAAGTTGATCCCCAAGAATCATGGCTTCGGCACAAGGAGAGTTCCTCTTGAGAGTGGCTATTTTGAGGTTTTCAACCAGTCAAATGTCAAGCTGGTTGATATTAGAGAAGACCCGATTTCTCAGATCACAGAGACTGGCGTTCAGACTGGAGATGCATTCTATGAGCTTGATGTTCTTATCTACGCTACTGGCTTCGACGCTGTCACTGGTTCTTTCAATGCCGTTGATATTGAAGGCCGAAATGGGACGAAGCTGAAGGATGTCTGGGCTGAGGGCATCAGGACGTTCTTAGGACTTACAGTCCAGGACTTTCCTAACATGTTTATGATTATGGGTCCCCATCAGATGTTTGGAAACATTCCCAGGTATGGTCACCAACTTCCTTTGCTCCTATCAGTACTAACCAGATGCCTTTAGGTCCATTGAGTATGCAGCAAACTGGGTTGCCGAGTTTATACGATATGCTCGTGACAACAAAATCATCAGCGCTGAAGCAACCGACAAGGGTATGGAGGAGTGGACGCAACATGTGCATGAATGTGGAAAGGGTCTACTAGCTAATGAAGTTGATTCTTGGATGACTGGTGTCAACAAGAACTTGGCTAATAAGCAGAAGAGATCCATGACGAGATATAATGGTCCTGCGCCGGGTTATCGAAAGAGATGTGATGAGGTCAAGGGGAGGGATTACTCGGACTTTGTGTTAAGATACGCTTGAGAATAGAGTCTATTAGAATTTGAATGTTATTATGAAATGATAATTTTTGATCAAATCGACGCCCGAGAGGTGCTATGGGGAGTTTGGCTGGTTGAGTAGCTTCATCTTGAACCTTGCTCTAAATTTAGGAAAACTTAGGATACTTCAGGATACTTTAGAGTAGTTTAGAACATCTTATGATCAGTTTATAAAGCTTTGGAATATTCTCTAGTGCTTATCTTATCTATCTCGTTCAGATTTCCAAGGCCCTCAAGGTTATGGTAGAAACGGTGTACTGGCTAAGCGGCTTTAACTTCAAACTGCCTAGCCTCAGGGTTCGAGAGTGCCCATATAATTCCCTCATCCATAACTCTGTCCCATCTCTTAGACTCAGCCAACTGATCACCATACCTACGAAATCCATGAGGCAGTCCTTTGAAGACATGAATATCCGTGGGGACACTGCAATCATTTCATGTTAGTCGTTACAATGATGCTTCAAACAGCGGCTGTTGACTTACCCTGCCTCGGCAAGCTTCTTGCCATATAAAAGTCCTTCGTCCCGTAGAGGATCGGCACCGGCAATGCCAAAGACAGTGGGAGGAAGTCCTTTGACATGGGAAGTCGATGCGTTTCCAGTGTTTGCTCGGAAATCATCAGCATCTGGAAAAGGAACTGGAAAATTCAACATTCCAGTGAAGAAGTCGATGACCTTCTTTGGAAGAATCGGTGCGTCTTCATTCTGGACATATGAAGAAACCAAGGGATTCGTGAGTTGGTCAAGTTGCGACTGATAATGGTCAAGATGGACCAAAGCAGGGATCATGAGGATCTGTCCAGCAATCTTGGGATACGAGCGGATATCTGGTGCAGAGATGTTCTGTCTCAGCGTCAGGGCGGCTGCTAACTGCGCACCGGCACTGATCCCTCCGATCACGACTTGGTCAGATTTGCCTTGAAGCTCATCGATATGATCATGTACCCAGTAGAAAGCATCTTCGACGTCATTCCAAGCTGTGGGGAATGTATGGTCCGGCGTGTGTCGGTAATTCACGTTGATAACCGTAACTTTCGCTCCAATTGCAATCCGCGAGGAGATTGCATCTTCAGATGAGAGAGTGCCGAACAGATATCCTCCACCATGGAGGTGAATGTAGATCGGTAGGACAACGGCATCTGCAGCATCAACAGGCCTATAGCTTCGTGCTTCTATGAAAGAATTGTCTCTCGTAGGAATATTGTAGTCTTTCATGCGAACCAAGTGACCCAACTCTTTCATGCCATTCGCAGATATCTCCTCACGACCTTTGTTGACTACAGCCTGTCTCTCATAGATATCCGCGAAGGTTGGAGGAGGCGGGAGACTTGCCTCTACTGCCAGCCATTCAGCAGATTTGGGGCCATATTCGGAAAAGTCGCACATGATGAATGCTTCGATGATGCTTTAACAGTTAATTCTTGATATTGTTCAATCTCAATGAGTTCCTGGCTTCATGGAAATGCATACTTGAGGGGTATCATGATTCAGAGCACGTAATTGGCTGTAGCCATGTGATCCGCCTCCGTTCCTGCAATCGTACCTCGGCGCGACCCCACAAAATGAGGTTGAATTAGAGTATTGAACTCTGGCAATTCCCGATTAGGAAAGCCGCCCAACAGTTCCGGAGGAAGGAGTGATCGATTTCGACCTCATGATTAAATATTCCGAAACAAGATGATTGAGGGTATCATTTCATTAACCAAGCTCATCAGTGATCCAAGACAAACAACAAAATGGCCGAGATACCCACTCAACCCCCGTCTCGTTCACTAAAAGACAAAGTCGCCATTGTCAAAGGCGCTGGCTGCTTTGGAGATGGTATTGGAAATGGCAGGGCGATATCAATCATGTTGGCCAACGAGGGCTGCAATGTGATATGCCTTGACATGGATTTAGAATGGGCAACAAAGACAGCTGATATGGCCAACCAAAGCGCAACATCCAAAAAGGCGATACCAGCACAAGGGAATGTCACAGATGCAAACGACTGCGAGAAGGCTGTTGCTCTTGCACTGAAAGAGCTTGGTCGTCTGGATATTCTCGTCAATAATGTCGGCATAGCTGGAGCTTCAGGGACAGCCATTGATGTGGATATGGCCAAGTGGACGATGGGCCTTGAAGTCAACGTGTCAAGCATGGTTTTAATGGCAAAGTACGCCATACCAGCAATGGCTAAGAATGATGGTGAGATCAAAGGATCTATCGTCAACATGGGGAGTGTAGCCGGCTTGAAAGGCGGCACACCTCATCTCTTGTACCCAACTGCAAAGGGCGCTGTCGTCAATATGACGAGAGCCATGGCAGCTCACCACGCCAAAGACGGCATCAGAGTGAACTGTGTCTGTCCCGGAGTAAGTTATGAACCTACGAGAGCAAGAGGCTGAGCTAATATTTGCTAGATGCTTTACACCCCAATGATGTATGCAAAGGGCATGTCAGAAGAGGCCAGGGAAGCAAGAAAGGCAAGGAGTTTACTGGGAACTGAAGGTACAGCTTGGGATGCTGCTTGCGCGGTCGTGTTTTTGGCGAGTAACCATGCAAGATGGATTACGGGAGCTATTCTTCCAGTTGATGCTGGAACAACCGCTGCTGTTGGAACTAGCTTGCCTGCTGGCGCAAGCGTTAATGGTTAATAGAGATTACCAAATACCTACATATAGAACCGACTCTACACTATGCGGAGTATGTAATCTTCTGTTAGAAATCGACTATCTGAATTAGATTCCCCAACACCCCAAAGTCTAAATGCCAGTTAAATTTAAGTACGACGACGTTTTGAGTTTAATAGTGCATGGCGGCTGGCTAGCACAGACCACTCAAGATATTGGATAGAAATACTTCGTTTGCCATTATAAAATCATTTGAATTTTTAAATAAGACTAATCATGTAACAACGCAACTCTCGCCTTAATCTTTCCCTCACCCAAGGCCTCAAGAACTTCCTCAAAATCTGGAAGCTTTCTCGTTTCCACTCGTGGAGTGATATGACCAGAAGCAATAAGCTCAAGAACCTTCTCCAGGTCTCTGACTTGGCCACCGTAAGAGAAGATGAAAGAAAGTCTCTTCCTGGTACCGATCTTCATATGAATTGTGTTTTCTGTTTCGAGACTACCGATGCAAAGAAGTTTGCCGCCACGACGTACTAAACAAGTGTTAATCAGGGCCGGTAAAATTTCAGATAAAGGATTTGGCTTACCGATGTGTTGAGCATCTTCAAATGTCTGATGGGTACCAACAAAGTCCAGAACGGTGTCGATCTTTCCTTCCAAGCCATTCTCTTTGATGAAGTCTTGCGGAGGTTTTCCTGTCGGAACGATATCTTTCTCAGGTATGCCCAGAGCTTTGGCTTCATCAAGCAGTTCTTGTCGAATATCGGAAACTATCACCCTTGCTCCGATATAACGCACAATCTGTAGAGCATTGAAACCTAGACCACCGAGACCGAACAGGAATACTGTCTCATGCTTTTTAACTTCTCCTCTCCTAGTGATGGCGTGGAATGCTGTGTTCACGGCGTCAGTGGCTACAGCAGCTTCAGCTGGGCTGACGCCATCAGGAACTCTGACTGCAGCTCGAATATCAACTGCGGTATATGGTGCGTAGAAGCCATCTTGGCCAATACCGGAGTGATGGCCTCTTTCACACAGTTGGGCCAAATCGCGAGAGCACTCGGGGCAGTCTTCTTGATTGCAGCCAGGAACAGCATGAAGAGCCACAATATCTCCCTTTATATCAATTAGCACTGACCATTTTCAGTGTAAGTCATATCACCTACCACTTTCAGTCCATTGTCTTGAACATTGCCGCCTATTTCAATAATCTGTCCGCAACCTTCATGACCTAGGATATACTTTTCCTGGAACCAAGATGCTTGCTTTTCTATTGTAAGAAGAGAATGATCGCTCCTACAAACTAAAGTATTGGTCAGATTTTAGTCAATTACCAGAGGAGGCTGTTCATACCGCCAGATGCCAGCATCTTACAAAGAATGCCATTTGGCGATACTTTGGGAACGGGCACTTCTTCAAAAACCTTGAAGATGTTAATGCATTAGTTTATGAAAATTGGGAGTTTGCATTACCGGCTTCGGACTTCCTTTGTGTTTCCTCCATGCAAACATGGTTGCTGGCACTCTTTCGGAATTCGTAACAGTCATGGTGAAAACTGGCCGATAATCTGAATATGATGATCAATATTTCTCACTGCAATATGGGCGACAGTAATCCACCCTATATCAAATCCTACTATTCGGCTTTCCCAGAGCTGTAGTCAGCTCGGTTTCCTTTTCACAGACACGGACGCGTCTCGGTAGGATTTTCTACCGAGGTTCTGCGAGGCAACGAGAACCTATGGTTGGCTTAGAAATCCACTTGTAATAATCTGGAGAATGCGGGGGATTGGCCGCTATTCGAGATGGCAATGCTCTCGGTTTTCCTATAAGAGTGTAGCTCCGCCAAGAACCCCACCACAATTGTTTTCATGACGTTAGGTCGCTGACTCGCTGGCTCACTGATGTCTTTCAATAAGAAATTCATTCTGGCTGTGTCGATATCATTCTAACCTATCATATTGCGAATCGTGTTTGAAGGTGCGAAAAGAACAAGGAGCTCGTATCAGAATGGTGTTTACATCTCCAAGCTGGGTGCCTCAGCTCCCAATTGGTGAGTCGCGTGCCTAAATTGACGGAACTTCCCATTGCTGACATATTGAAGATCCTCCGGATTCGATACCCATTGCTGAGTTTATGAAGAATGAGGCGTATGGTCGCCAACCTATTGCCAAGAGCAGACATCCATTTACCTGCGGTATCACTGGTCGTTCATACTCATCACCTGAACTCTTTGAGCGGTCAGAGTCCTTTGCAAGAGCTCTAGCAAAGCGTCTTCAATGGCAGCCGAATGAGGGAACGCCATGGGATAAGGTTTTGGCCATCTTCTCTTTGAACACAGTACGTATATGTCGAGTTTGAATGGGGACAGCTCTCTGATACATGACTCTAGATTGACTTCGTAACTGCTATCTATGGTGTTCACCGCCTCAATGGCATAGCCACGCCAGCCAATGCTGCTTACTCCTCTGATGAACTTACTCATCAACTCAAGGCATCAGGAGCCAAAGCTCTTGTTACATGTATACCTTTACTCGAAGTGGCACTTGAGGCAGCAAAGAACGTTGGCATACCAGATGAAAACGTGTATTTGTTCGACATCCCGCGAGCTGAGCCTACCTCAAGTTTCAAACATGCGTCTGTAGAAGATCTTATCAACGAAGGTTCGAAACATGCAGAACTTGAGAAGCTCCAGTGGGTTCAAGGTCAGGGTGCACGCCAGACAGCCTTTCTATGCTTCTCAAGTGGAACATCGGGCCTACCGGTAAGACCATTCCTTCCTCGCTATGATACATGCTAATATCACGCAGAAAGCTGTGATGATATCTCATAGGAATGTCATCTCCAATGTGTTACAGCATGTCACTTACGACTCTGTTGCCAGGCGGAAGAAAGGTGTAGAAACTCAAGCAGTCACAGGGTTCTTGCCTTTCTCTCATATCTACGGACTTGTTATTGGTGCTCACACTTGCACGTGGCGAGGTGACCAAGTCATTGTGCTTCCGAAATTTGAGTTCAACGACTTCCTCAAGTCTGTCCAAGAGTTCAAGATTCGGCAGCTGCTGGTGGTTAGTTTATCAGCGATTCTCACACCTAAATGATTACTAACAGGCTTTCAAGGTACCGCCGATCATCATCCAAGTCCTACGATTCAAAGATATTTGCGCCAAATACGACCTAAGCAGTGTTAAGTTTGTCTACTGTGGTGCGGCCCCCCTCGGCGAGGAAACAATTTCGGACATGAAGAATCTGTACCCTGATTGGACGATTGCTCAGGCCTGTGGTATGTCTATCCACCATAAATCCCTAAGACATATGACTGACAGGAACAAGGAATGACGGAAACTGCAACTGTCGTGACATCTTCAAGCGAAGATGATGTCTTTACGAGAGGCTCTGGATCCTTGTTGCCCGGTGCCAAAGCCAAGATCATTGACCTTGAGGGCAACGAGGTCACTGAGTATGACAAGCCAGGCGAGCTCCTCGTTCAAGCCCCGTCAGTTGTGCTGGGCTATTTGAACAACGAGAAGGCTACATCTGAAACCTTTGTGCATCACCAAGATGGAAGATATATCCGCACTGGAGACGAGGCCATCGTGACTTTGGCTCCGTCCGGTCACGAGCATATTGTGATCGTTGACAGAATCAAGGAACTTATCAAGGTCAAGGTATGCGAGCTACTCCCATCTGGTGAAGGCAGTACTGACAATCAGCAGGGCCATCAGGTTGCACCCGCGGAGCTCGAAGCTCACATCCTTACAAGCCCCCATGTCTTTGATTGTGCTGTGATCCAAGTACCCGATGAGAGGTCAGGGGAGGTACCGAAGGCTTTTGTAGTGAAGAGTTCCTTGGCTGAGTCCTTGGACGAAAAGAAGGTTGCCAATGATATCACGAAGCATGTTGCGGATAATAAAGCTTCCTATAAACAACTTAGAGGAGGCGTGGAGTTTCTGGAGGTTATACCCAAGAGTCCAAGTGGAAAGATCCTTCGTCGACTGCTCAGGGATAAGGAGAGAGAGAAGAGGCGGGCTGAAGGGGCAAAGCTATAGATAGATCTTAGCATACTCGAGCGCCTGTTTAGTATTTTCATTGTGGTATTTGTCCTTTTCAGCGAACAATAAGTTTACTTCAGTCTTTCCTCCATATAGATTTATATTACTGGCTCTTTAAGACTTCTTGTTAACCTAACATATTGTCCTACAACTCAAATGGATCACGGATCTGAGTGAGACGCTTGCTACTGCGACAAAGGATGCCGATAAAAATGACTCTGGAAGTCTTGGTTGGAATTTGTAAAATCCTTGACGGTTGAGCAAGCCTATTCAGATAGTAGGTCTCCAGCAGAAGATTAATGTCTAATCATTTATATAAATCTAATTCTATATATAAGCATTTAATAATCTATATTAACTATTAATACTTATACTAGTAAGTAAGCTAGTTCTAATAGTAGTAGTTATTCTAGTATTAACTAGTAAAATAGCTCTTATAATCTATCTTATATAATTACTTACTAGAAATATAATAATATAAGTAGTATTTTATATTATACTTTTAATTTTAAGTAAACTTTTTATTTTTTTATAATTTTTTTAGCTTTTTTAAATATATTCTTTATATATATTATTAATATATATAGTATTTAATAAATATTAGCTTAGTTTCTTTACTTTTATAAGTTTATTACTTACTTTAAGATAAATATAGTTTACTTTAATACTATTTTTAATATAGTAAGCTATTATAGCTTTTATTATATTAATAATAGCTCTCTTTATAATTAAATATAAAAAATAAAATATATTACCTTTTAAGCTAATTATACTTTTTATATTAATAATAGATTTTTTAACTTTATTATTATTCTTAGCTATTATTAATATAATATACTTTACTATTAAAACTATACTTAATATATTAACTTTAAGGCTTATTATTTATTTAGTTATATTTATATTAGTAGCTATCTTTAATGCTTTAGCTATATTAATATTATTAATAAAAATATTTAGGTAATTAAATTCCTTTAATATAAAAGTAATAGCCTTTTTATAGTTATTTATATTTATAATATTTCCTTATACTAATATAGCCTTCTTAAAAGCTATACTTTAGTTAGCTATATTAGCTATTTTTATTATCTATTTTAAATCTATATTAAGGCATATTATATTATAGCCCTTATTAGCTAATATAATTGCTATTAATCTACTATTTCTAATGCTATCTTTAAAGCAGCTAGTACTTATAATAATAGTAACTTTATCTTTTAGTAAATATAATAGGAGTTAAGTAGTTATCTTAGCTATAGTGTTAATTGTTTTTGAATCTCTGATAAGCCTGGTATTATAAAATGATATAGTTAATTATTCTATTTTAAATTATTTAATTATAAGGTTAATATAAGTTATCCTTTCTTTAGAACTCTTAGGCAGCTTTCCTAATTAGGAATTACTAGAATTTAATACTTTAATTTAACCTTATTTTATAGGGTTGCGCTAAGGTAAGATAGCAGAACAGGGATAGAATTATATAGCTATAGCTAATTATCCCCAGTTCAAACTACTGTTTCTTTACTGATTTCACTTTATCTGTTCTCAGATAGCAAGGTCAATTAGTCACGTGCCTCGGCACATGCATTCAATTGATAGAGGTCAATTTGACTTTTGCTAACTAACTTACACAAACAGAGTCAACCTAATTCCTTCATCTAACTTTAATGGAACCTTCAGTCTAACCCTGCTATTACCTTGCCTTTATCCTAGAACTCTGTTTGCAGATATGCTATCCCTTTGCTCTTATAGTCTTAGACTATAGCCTGTCTGTCAATTGCATACAAGCGGGGGTATGCAGTATATATATTTAGCCTCTATAATCACATTCTTGAGCTACTCTTTATATAAGGCTAAGTTACCTATTAATGCAGTAAGGAAAGCTGCCCCTTCTATATTAAGAGGTAAGCCTTTCCTTATAGCTCTTTCTAGCTTTTTTAATCTAAATAGCTCCCTAGCTAGCTAAACTGGATAAATATAATAACTTAGGCAGGCTAGGTCTATATAATTGATTAAGTCAATTAGGGTGCAGTTAAAAACAGCTATCTTGATTAGGCTAGATAGGCTTCTTGATAAGAAGTTCTTTATAATAGCTGCAGCTATCATACAGATCTCATGGTAATCTTTCCTCTTAGCCTAACCTAGTACTGATTCAATCGCATTAATGAGATCGTGGTTAGTTGTGCAATAGCCCTAATCAGGCTCCAGGCTCTTGCATACAGGCATCGTGTTGGTGGCTATGATTGATATCAGCAACTGTAACTAACAGAGGGAAAGTCAGGTCGGGGAACGTACTTAAGTGTGATGGGCATACCAGGCCTGGTATTCTTTTGGCTGGGGTGAAGGAAGAAGGTTAATACAGCTGCCAAGGGACCTACAGGCGGTATTTATACTGCTTGATTAAGGCAGCAATTGCGCTATAGAGGCAGATAAACCTTCTCTGATTTTGACTTCTGTAATTCTGGCTTACTATAGGGGCCTTATTGTTTAAGCCTTTAATTGAAAAGTTAAAAGCTTAATAGCCTTATATAGGGCTAATAGTAACTAAAAAAAAAAAAGAATAGCTAATTATATACTTTAAGGCTTTAATACCTCTTAAATATGCGTTTTTATAAAGCTAGTAACTTATTAAGATTAAATAATATTAATAATTAAGGTAACTATTAAAGCATTATTAAAGTATTTATTATATATAACTTTTTAAAATATAGCTCTAAATTTACTAAATGGCTTGCAGTAGAGGTAAGTTTACCTCCTCTCTTAACCTTTATAGATATCTATAAGAGATAGGCTATAATTAATAAAAGCTATAAGAAGATATCTATAAATAGTATAAAGTAATTAGGCTAATTAGTTTATATAAAAGACTATAAGATTCTTATAAAAGACTATTCTTTTATAAAAGAACAAAGCTATAGGCTTATTAATACTATAAAAGATATTTACCTGCTAATTTATATTTACTTTTATAGTAATAAGTATCTATTTAATACTCTTTTATTTAAAGATATTATCTCTTTATAGATTATAATTAAAGTAAAAGTAACTATTATTAATATAAACTATTAATATATACTAGACTATATATTCTTTATAACTTAAAATAATATTAAAGATACTTTTTACTAAGTATATAATTATATTAATAAGCTTTAAGGTAAATCTAACTAAGTTATTATTAGAGGGATTAATGCTAGCACTTAGTTAGCAGCTGCTTTAACTTTGTTAAGACCTGATATTATATAAAGGTCTTATTATATAACTAAGGAATATATTATGTTCTAGATGACTAATCAGGGCAAAATATATACTAAAATAATAAGAAAATTCAGGGCTTTCGATTAGTGTGCTTACCTAAGCAATATGTGGAGAATTAAGCAAGTTTCACATATTAAAGTTTTTCTATAAACTTTAAATATTTCTTACTAAGGAAATATCAGTGGAAAAGTCACGTGACTGGGGTCACATGATAATTATATAATGAGGATTACGTATACGAGATTTTACCCCTCAGTTGGATGATTCATAACACACCACGAAAAACCCTGTTTTCCTATTTAAGCTTTATAAGCATACTAAAGCCTAGCGCCTTCTAAATTGGGTAAAAAGTATATCTTATTTTTCTCCGAATTTTGGCGGTTTTTGTGATAGTCTCTTCATCATCATTGAGACTACCCCGCTCTGGGAATCACAATGCCCGCTCTTTTAGAGGTCTATATAAGACCCAGGTTTTCCCACTCAGGGAACACCTTTTTAATTAGCAACTTATCAACTTCTCTATTACATAATATATATCATTAAATTCGAAAAAAATCGCTCTTCTCAACGAATCTACTTTTATCTTATAAATCTTACCTTATGCCTATCTACAACACAGTTACAACCTTTTTCCCTCCTATTTCTACAGCCTCTTCTGTACTTATTACAGTTATCTATCCTTCGACCTATACCGAATTTATAGGCTATTTTATTCAAGCCTTAACAAAGTATAAAAGTAATTAATATCTTTTTATTAAAATAAACTTTATATTATTAACTTTAAAGAAATAACTATATAAAAGGTTTATTTATTAGATTTTTTAAGTAATTTAGCATTATAAAAGAAAGGTTATATATTTAAATATTAAGTTTATCTTACTAGTATAATAAGTAAGATTTTTAAGGTACTTTTAAAGTTAGTAAACTTATGTTTATAAATAGTAATATTTTCTATAAAGCTTAAATAAGAGCTTATTATATAAGTTTAATCTTTACTTTTAAATTTATAGTTATTAATTAGTTTAAGTTAAATAAAAGGCTTTAATAAAGATATTTATTAATTATATTTATTATATTTAATAATTATTATTATAATGCATTTATAGAGAATAATATTAAACCTACTTTAAGTACTATTACCTGCAATTTTAGCTACTTTATATATTATAAGAATTCTAAGAAATATATTATTATATAAAAATACTTAATTTCTTATAGCTATTTATTACTTATTAGTATTATAATATTGCCTTTATTATATTATTATAAGTCCCCTGTTTATACTGATAGTACACTGATGTTTGGCTGGTCTTTATGATTGTAGACTGGTCATATGCTGTATAGCGTGATCAATTCTGCCCTCCATCGCCGCCAACGCTGACATCACGACTTTAGGTCTTTGACTTTAGGCGCCTGAACCTATATAAAACTTAATACATTTTTCTTTCAATAGAACCCCACAATTACCCCTCTTTTATCCATTTTGCAGTATACTATCCCCCTTATCTTTACTATAAAGTAATTCTTATTACTCTCTTAGCCTACTACCTAATAGCCTTAAGCTACTTATTATATAAGCTGCTATAAATAGCTATAATAAATTCCCTTTCCTTAACCTCTAGATCTATCTTTCTAAGTAACTTCTCTCTAAGTGCATTAAGTGCCTTTATCTTAGCATTAAGGAAGCTTCTATTAACTAGCTTATAATAAGGCTATATAACCTTAAGGATCTTATAACTAAAGGCTACTTACTTAATGTAGTTAATATTATCTGTATACTTCTAGGCCTTTAGGATCTCTATTGCTTTATTATATAGCTTATAATAGTTACTGCTACTAATAGCTTAGTTAATTATATCCTTTATTTTAGTTACATTAAGTCCTTCTATTAAATAAGGCTTATTAGAATTAGGAGTCTATAGGCTTTTTCTAATAGTATGCATTATAATAGTATAGCTGTAATATTGTTAGCGGCTGTGATTAGAAGGTATGGAAGGTGGGTTGGATGACTTACTGCGTGTTAGACGATTGAAGCGTGTGTTTAAAGTAGGTTGCAAGAGGAAGATCTAGCCTAGCTAAAGAGCAAGGCTCTTTAGCTAGCTTAAGTGCAGTTAGGTTTAGGCTGTAATTAAGGTAGCTAACTTAATAATATTAACTTAATAAAGCTTTACTACCTAGGAAGCAAGTAATGTTTAAATTATACTAAATTTTAAAGATGTTTAGATACCTTTTAGGGCTAATATATAAACTTAAAAAAAAAAAATATTATTATAAGTAAATTAGATTAAATAGTTTTTTAAAAAGTAAAAAAAAGATTAAATATTTTAAACTAAGCAGTTAGCTAATTTTAATAAATATAAGCTTTTATAAATATTATATAATAAGGCTTTAAATAACTATATATACTACCTTAAAGTATAATATATACTAGTAAAGGCAAAGTAGTAAGATTTAATAGCTCTAGGGATATACTATTAAATAACTTTAACTAGAAGCTTTTATTTCTATTTATAATAAGATTTATAAGTTAAATTATTAACTATTTACTTACTAATAATAAGTTTAAGATTACTATAATTATACTACTATTACTAAAGAATATAATATTTTATAAGGATTTACTTAATTATTATTATAATTTATTTAAGCTATTTATTAATTATAATTTTAACTTTTTAAATATTAATCTTAATATCTTATAATAATAAAATATGTTTTATATAAGTAAATATTATTATATAGCAAATTGGACTGCGTATTATTGTTGCTTTGTTTGTGGTCTGTTATTACAACTCTTTAAACACTTACAATCTCAATACCGGAATATACGCAGACTGGATCGCAGATTTACCATAGGATCTATATAAAAACTTATAACTGTAGATTTAATGCTATCTTAATTTAAAGTACTATAAATAGTATCTTACTTCTCCTTTAAATCTTAATAGTAAAGAGTCTTAGCCTTCTTTATATATTAATTTAAATTACTCTTTAGATTTATTTTAAACTTTATAAATCTATTACTTATAAATCTAAATAGATTTACTATATTATACTTAATCTTAAAGTTTTTTATATAAATATCTTTAAATATATAATTAAATAAATATATAATTTTACTAAATAATATAATAATATAACTATTAACTTTACTTTACTTATATTAACTTATATAGTTTTTACTTTAAATAAGTATTTTATAAACTTAATTATAATACTTAATAACCCCTATTTATACTAATAGTATATTAATGTTTAGCTAGTCTTTATAATTATAAACTAGTTATATGCTATATAGTATAATTAATTCTACCTTCTATTACTGCTAATGCTAATATTATAACTTTAGGTCTTTAACTTTAGGCGCCTAAACCTATACAAAACTTAATACATTTTTCTTCTAAAACCCTGCAATTACCCCTCTCTTATCCATTTCGCAGTATGCCATCCCCCTTATCTTCGCGCTCTTGTAGTTTAAGACTATAACTAGCCTAGTCTCTATATCACTGCAGAGTGATTCTCATTACCCTCTTAGCCTACTACCTAATAGCCTTAAGCTACTTATTATATAAGCTACTATAAATAGCCATAATGAATTCCCTTTCCTTAACCTCTAGATCTATCCCTTTAAGTAACTTCTCTCTAAGTATATTAAGTGCCTTTATCTTAGCATTAAGGAAGCCTCTATTAATTAGCTTATAATAAGGCTATATAACCTTAAGGATCTTATAACTAAAGGCTACTTACTTAATGCAGTTAATATTATTTATATACTTCTAGGCCTTTAAGATCTCTATTACCTTATTATATAGCTTATAATAGTTACTGCTGCTAATAGCTTAGTTAATTATATCTTTTATTTTAGTTATATTAGGTCCTTCTATTAGATAAGGCTTATTAGGATTAGGAGTCTGTAGGCTTCTTCTAATATGCATTATAATAGTGTAGCTGTAATGTTATTAGCAGCTGCAATTAGAAGGTATATAGGTTAGATGACTTACTGCATGTTAGATGATTGAAGTGTAGTATTGTTTAAAGTAGGTTGCAAGAGGAAGATCTAGCCTAGCTAAAGAGTAAGGCTCTCTAGCTAGCTTAAGTGCAGTTAGGTTTAGGCTGTAATTAAGGCAGCTAACTTAATAATATTAACTTAATAAAGCTTTACTGCCTAGGAGGCAAGTAATATTTAAATTATACTAGACTTTAGCCCCTATTTATACTAATAGTATACTAATGTTTAGCTAGTCTTTATAATTATAGACTAGTTATATGCTATATAGTATAATTAATTCTGCCTTCTATTACTGCTAATGCTAATAGTCTTTGACTTTAGGCGCCTGAACTTACATAAAACTTAATACATTTTTCTTCTAAAACCCCGCAATTACCCCTCTCTTATCCATTTCGCGGTATGCTATCCCCCTCATTTTCACTGCAGAGTGATTCTTATTACCCTCTTAGCCTGCTACCTAATAGCCTTAAGCTACTTATTATATAAGCTGCTATAAATAGCTATAATAAATTCCCTTTCCTTAACCTCTAGATCTATCCCTTTAAGTAACTTCTTTCTAAGTGCATTAAGTGCCTTTATCTTAGCATTAAGAAAGCCTCTATTAACTAGCTTATAATAAGGCTATATAACCTTAAGGATCTTATAATTAAAGGCTACTTGCTTAATGTAATTAATATTATCTATATACTTTTAGGCTTTTAGGATCTCTATTGCCTTATTATATAGCTTATAATAGTTATTACTGCTAATAGCTTAGTTAATTATATCCTTTATTTTAGTTGCATTAGGTCTTTCTATTAGATAAGGCTTATTAGGATTAGGAGTCTGCAGGCTTCTTCTAATAGTATGCATTGTAATAGTATAGCTGTAATGTTATTAGCAGCTATAATTAAAAGGTATATAGGTTAGATGACTTACTGCTAAAGCGTGTTAGATAATTGAAGCATGTGTTTGAAGTAGGTTGCAAGAGGAAGATCTAGCCTAGCTAAAGAGTAAGGCTCTCTAGCTAGCTTAAGTGCAGTTAGGTTTAAGCTATAATTAAGGCAGCTAATTTAATAATATTAACTTAATAAAGCTTTACTACCTGGAAAGCAAGTAATATTTAAATTATACTAGACTTTAAAGATGCTTAGATACCTTTTAGGGCTAATATATAAACTTAAAAAAAAATAAAGATTAAGTTATAAGTAAGCTATTTATATAAACTATATTATACTTTACTAGATTAAAAGTATTATTTAAATAGCTAAATATAAAAAGTAACTAGTTAATTATAATATAAAGTTTAATAACTTCTATTTATACTAATAGTATATTAATATTTAGCTAGTCTTTATAATTATAAACTAGTTATATACTATATAGTATAATTAATTCTACCTTCTATTACTATTAATACTAATAGTCTTTAACTTTAGGCTTTTAAACCTATATAAAACTTAATACATTTTTCTTCTAATAGAACCCTACAATTACCCCTCTCTTATCCATTTTGCAGTACACTATCCCCCTTATCTTCGCGCTCTTATTAAGGTCTTTACAGCAGCTTAGTCTTCTCTAGTACCCTTTTAGCCTGCCCTTAGATAGCCTTAAGCTACTTATTATATAAGCTGCCTTAAATAGCTATAATAAAGTTGCTTTTATTAATAGTTAAATCTATCCCTTTAAGTAACTTCCCTTTAAGCTTATTAAGTTACCTTATCTTGCTATTAAGGAAGCCTCTTTTAATTAACCTATAGTAAGGCTATATAACCTTAAGGACCTTATAACTAAAGGCTACCTGCTTAATATAGCTAGTATTATCTTTATACTATTAGGTTAATTTAATTTTTATAGCTATATTATATAAGTTAGTATAATTATTTCTATTAATAAATAGGTTAATTATAGGAATTACTTCTTAGTAGTATCTTATCTAATATGCCCTGTTATCTTAGGCTAGTTGCAGGCTTCTTTAGATAGGCATTGTAACGGTATAGCTATAATGTTGTTAGTGTCTGCAATCAGAAGGCAGGTTAGATGACTTACTGCGTGTTAGATGATTAAACTGTAGTATGCTGCAGGGATTAATAGATGTTTAAAGTAGGTTGTAAGAGGAAGATCTAGCCTAGCTAAAGAGCAAGTAAGGCTTTCTAGCTAGCTTAAATGCAGTTAGGTTTAGGCTATAATTAAGGCAGCTAACTTAATAATATTAACTTAATAAAGCTTTACTACTTAGGAAGTAAGTAATATTTAAATTATACTAGACTTTAAAGATGCTTAAATACCTTTTAAGGCTAATATATAAACTTAAAAAAAAAAAAATACTTTATTATTTTATAATATCTTTAAACTATTAATTATAAGAGATTTCTTTCTAGTTTATAAGTATTTATTAGTAATCTACTAAATAATATTATATTATAACTTATTTTAATTCCCTGTTTATACTAATAGTACACTAATATTTAGCTAGTCTTTATAATTATAAACTAGTTATATGCTATATAGTATAATCAATTCTGCCTTCTATTGCTGCTAATGCTAATAGTCTTTAACTTTAGGCGCCTAAACTTATATAAAACTTAATACATTTTTCTTTTAATAGAACCCTGCAATTACCTCTCTCTTATCCATTTTGCAGTATATTATTCCCCTTATCTTTACTATAGAGTAATTCTTATTACCCTTTTAGCCTACTACTTAATAGCCTTAAGCTACTTATTATATAAGCTGCTATAAATAGCTATAATAAATTCCCTTTCTTTAACCTCTAGATCTATCTTTCTAAGTAACTTCTTTCTAAGTGCATTAAGTGCCTTTATCTTAGCATTAAGAAAGCCTCTATTAACTAGCTTATAATAAGGCTATATAACCTTAAGGATCTTATAACTAAAGGCTACCTGCTTAATGTAGTTAATATTATCTATATATTCCTAGGCCTTTAGGATCTCTATTGCCTTATTATATAGCTTATAATAGTTACTGCTACTAATAGCTTAATTAATTATATCCTTTATTTTAGTTACATTAAGTCCTTCTATTAGATAAGGCTTATTAGGATTAGGAGTCTGCAGGCTTCTTCTAACAGTATGTATTGTAATAGTGTAGCTATGATGTTGTTAGCGGCTGCGATTAGAAGGTATGTAGGTTGGATGACTTACTGCTGAAGCGTGTTAGATGATTGAAGCGTAGTATTATTTGAAGTAGGTTGTAAGAGGAAGATCTAGCCTAGCTAAAGAGCAAGGCTCTCTAGCTAGCTTAAGTGCAGTTAGGTTTAGGCTATAATTAAGGCAGCTAACTTAATAATATTAACTTAATAAAGCTTTACTGCCTAGGAGGCAAGTAATATTTAAATTATACTAGACTTTAGAGATGCTTAGATACCTTTTAGGGCTAATATGTAAACTTAAAAAAAAAAAAATAACTTATTTTAATATTAAATTAATATATAACTTTAAATATATTTTTTAAAGTATATATAAGCTTATTATTAACTAAATAAGCTATACTTTTAGTTTTTAAGTTAATTTTATATTATAATATAAAGTATTAAGTACTTACTAAAGGTTATTATTTATAATATATTTAAAATTTTTAATTATTTTTTAAGTAAAAGTATTAAGGCTTTATTTTATTAAGACTATCTTTAATAAATTTCTTTAAAAAGTATATAAATAATAATTACTTTTAGGTATAAATATCTAGTTAGTATAGTTATTTACTAATATTATAGTACCTTATTATAAAACCGTACTATATATAGTAAATATTAGGTTTATATTAATCTTTATTTATACATTTCTATATATTAAGATTTAGAAAATGCTATTAGGATTTATATTATTAGTATTTTATATTAATTCTCTATTAGCTATAATTCTTTTACCTTTATAAAGTTATATAATATTAAGGGAATTACTTACTTCTATTAATAAAGGTATTTATTAATATATATAATCTAGTAAAGCTAATTTAAATAACTTAGCTTTTATTAATTATAATTTAAATAATATTATAAATAAGATTATCTTTAATATTATAGTTAATAGGATTAATAGTTTTACTATTAATTATATTTAAAAAGGCTTTAAGATTAATATTTTATATTATTAAAAAAATTAACTTTTATAATTAGATTAAGCCTATATAAAGTTTAAACTTAAATTAAATACTTTCTTTTATTATAACTAAAAGCTAAAAGTAATACTAAGGTTTTTATAATTATAATACCTTTATTATTTATATCTATTAATAGATAAGTTATTATAGCTTTAGCTATATTAATACTAAATATCTTTACTGTTAATACTACTGTTTGTTGCCTCGGCATCAGTTATCATTTCACGGGGCAAATATGCTTAGTCAGGTGAATTCTGTTTAATTAACTACAGCCTTATTTTGCCTACTAAAGGACTCTTTGACTTTCAGGCGTAAACTCTTTCTTATATATAGAATTTTTTTTATCCTATATAATTAACTTTATAGAATTTTCTAGGCAATTATATTGCATATAAACTCTAAATGCTGCCTATAATAGAAGCTTACTTATAGGTTATTGCAGATATATCCTGCAAGTATAGTAATGCTCTGGATCTAGAAGCTATACTTATTCCTTAACTTATGAGAGTATAGGTCCTTTATGCCTAGGGTGCTTAGCTGCTATACCTCCCTGTTAAGCTACCTTATATAGCAGGAGCTCCCAGTTAAGCAGTAGAGGAGCTTGTACTTAAAGATAACTAGCTAAAGTAACTAGTTATCTGTCTGCTAACTATAGCTAATAGCTAATACCTGCCTAGCTTCCCTTTATATCCTGAATTTAGCCCTAGGGGTTAAATTGGTCTAAAGGAAAGTGATGTTATTACTATTAATTAGTTGGTTATTATAATAGCTAGTAGGGATAAGCTGCAGGCATTATTGATTGACAGTTGCCAGTTGCGCGTTAAGCGAGTTTAACATCTTAACTACAATTAAGGTTAGTGTTACTGATCTTATGTTGGGGTAGAGAACCTGCATCTGATGGAGGCTTGGTTGGTTTCTTGACAGTTTTGTAATTGTTAAGATGAGTATCTTTAAGGATAGATAGATTAGGAAAGGTTAAAGTCATAAGGGAGTTGCAGACCCTATTAGTTAGGCTTTTTAAAGCTCTTTAGCTAGTCAGGTAATATATTTATTATGATTAGAGTTGCTTAAGATGCTGCAGCCTAAAGGTAACCTTATTAATTAAGTTTATTGAGACTTTAGTCTAGCTAGAGACTTTATTGTTGATACTTCTGTGGCTTATTGGAATACCTGGGTCCCATTTATTGGTCGTTACTGGGTCAAAGCTATAAAAAATACTAAATATCTTTAAGTATTAATAATAGCTAGTAAATAGCTAAAGTATAAGTATTTTAATTATTATAATTAATCTATTATTTATATTAATTATTAAGAGTATTATTATAGTAATAGTACTACTTAAACTTAAAGTATTTATTTTTTTTTTTTTTTTAAGTTTACATATTAGCCTCAAAAGGTATCCAAGCATCTTTAAAGTCTATTATAATTTAAACATTACTTGCCTCCTAGGCAGTAAAGCTTTATTAAGTTAATATTATTAAGTTAGTTGCCTTAATTACAGCCTAAACCTAACTGCACTTAAGCCAGCTAGAGAGCCTTACTTGCTCTTCAGCTGGGCTAGATCTTCCTCTTGCAACCCACTTTAAACCGCGGGGTTCTGTCAGAAGAAAAATGTATTAAGTTTTATATAGGTTCAGGAGCCTAAAGTCAAAGACCGTTAGCATTAGCAGCAACAGAGGGCAGAATTAATTATGCTATATAGCATGTAACCAGTCTATAATCATAAAGACTAGCCAAACATCAGTGCACCATCAGTATAAACAGGAGTTAAAGTATTTATATATTATTATATACTTATAATAGCTATTAATAATAAAGTAATAATAATTGCTATTTTATCTTTAATATTAATAAAAGTATAAGTTATAAGGGTTATAGGCTTAATTAAAAGAGAAATCTTAAAATAATATTAAGTAATAGTAATAGGTAGTTTTTTAAGTATTATTATATTTACTTTAATACTTATTAGTATTATAATTATAATTATCTTTAAGTTAGTAATTAATTCTATTCTTATATAAAACCTTATAATAATAACTAGAAGTATAGCTATAATAATAGTTCCTGGTTTAGTTCTGGTTAGTATAAGAGTTATTAGGATAAGAGGACTGGTAAGCATGTCAGTTCCTGTGTAGAACTGGGTCACTGTAATAGGCAGTGTCTTATAGATAATAGTTCCGTCCTTGGTACCAGTCGGAGTGATGGTTGTTATAGTTATTTGGCCGGTTATCACTGATGCACCAGTATAGAACCGTGTGACTCTTACAGGCGGTTTCTCAACAATAACGACACCAGCTTCTGTTCTAGTCAGAGTGATTATAGTGACTGTAGTAGGAGCAGACAGGTTCTCTATGCATGTATAGAATCTAGTAATTGTAATTAGAAGGGTTTTAATTATAAGTATACCTGGTTTTATATTAGTTAATATAATAGTAGTTATAGTAATTAAACTTAATAAAATCTTTATATTTATATAAAATCTTATATTTATAATAAAAAGAGTTTTAATAATAATAATACTAAAATAAGTACTTAAAGAGAAGATAGTTAAGATTATAATTAAGCTTATAAGAATATTTAATTTAATATAAAATTATATTAAATAGACTAGAAGTATTTTAATAATTATTATACTTATAATAGTAATTATAATTATTAAACTAAATAAAAATTTTATACTTATATATAGCTATATAATTATTATAAGTAATATCTTAATAATAATAATTACTAGATTATTAAGATTTATAAGCTAAAGAGTTATTATAATAATAATATTATTAATTAAAAATATCTTTAAGTATTAATAATAGCCAGTAATAAGTTATAGTAAAGAAATCCTAATTATTATAGTTTTATCCTTTATAATAATTAAAGTAATTATAATTAAAGTAATAATTAATAAGCTTAAATACCTTTAAGTTATAGTTATAAAAGGTTTTTTTATAATTATAGTAGCTAGATTATTTTTAAAAGAAGATAAAATAATTATAATAATTAGCCTATTTAGAATACTTATTTTAATATAAAAATATATTAAAAATACTAATAAAGTAGCTATTATTACTATAATAAGAGTAAATTTAAATACTAAAATAATAAAAATAGCTATTAGCCTTATAATTAAGGATATTTTTATATAAAGTTTAATTACTATTATTATAAAGAAGGAAATATCTATATAGATAGTATTAGTATCTCTAGGCATAGTACCTATTTATATAGTAGTCTTGCTAGCTATTATGCCTCTATATCTAGTTACAGTTATATATAGCTATAGTAGATTAATAATTACAGTTATATATTAACCCTTAATAAATATAGACTTAGTAGTAATACTACTAATTATTATATTACCCTATCTGGTTATTATTGTATATAGCTGTGGTAAGTTGATTATAACTAGAGCTATGTTGTCTGCGTTTATAGGAAACTCTGTAGTCATGGTGCTGGCCGTTCCATATCGAGTCGTGGTCACATAAGGCTGAGGGGTCTCTATGATCACTGTAACTGGAATTGCCCCAGAGTTAGGGATTGTACTGACAGTAGGCGCGGTGAGAACTGCAGTGCCAGTATACAGTCGAATAATCGTGACGGGTTGTGGTGGAGCCGTCGCCACGACGACTGTACCAGGAACCGACCCGGAGGCGGGGATCATAGAGATTGCTGTTGGCCCTGTCAAAATAGATGTGCCTGAGTAAAGTGTAGTGACCGTGACTGTTGTGTAGGGCCTGTTGATAACGACAATATCTGGCTTATTAGGTCTAGTGGCTGTCTCTGTGGTGGTCTTGTCTACACTAATACTGCTATAACGAGTTGTAGTTATGTAAGGTTGTAGGGACTCTATAAAGACAGTGAAGGGATCTCCGGGGTTCTGAGGCGTTTGTGTGACGGTTGAGGGGACCGAGATACTTCCCCATCTGGTTATCGTTGTGTAAGGTTGAGGCAAATTTACAATAATACTGAACGGATCCCCGGGGTTTCGAGGAGTCTATGTCGTTGTGGAAGGGATGGACATAGTAGCTGCGAATCTGGTTATCGTCGTGTATGGCTGGGCAAGGTCGATTATTACTGTTGCCGTTCCCCATGGCTCTGGGGCGGTTTGTGTTGTTGTCGAAGGAACAGAGACACTGCCCCAGCGGGTTATCGTTGTGACAGGCTGTTGCAAGCTCACTATAACGGTAATCGTATCCCCAGGGTTCTGAGGCGTTTGTGTGGCTGTTGAAGGGGCTGAGATACTTCCCCATCTGGTTATCGTCGTATGAGGTTGTGGCAGCTCGACGACCACAGTGATCGGATCCTCAGGGATCTGAGGGGCCTGCGTGGTCGTTGTAGGAATTGAGACTGTTGCCCAACGGGTTATCGTCGTATAGATCTCGGGTAAGAAGACGATGACACTGATTGTATCTCCAGTAGCTTGGGGCGTCTGCGTCGTTGTTGATGGGACCGAGATACTAGCTGCCCAACGGGTTCTCGTCATGACGGGCTGTTTCAGACTCACGAGGACGGTAACTGGATCCCCTGGGTTCACAGGTGTCTGTTGTTGTTGAAGGCGCCGAGACAGAAGTTGCCCAACGGGTTATTATTGTATATGACTGTGGTAAGAGCACATTAATAGTCACCGGGTCGCCTGGGCTTTGAGGAGTCTGTGTCGCGATTGAAGGAACTGAGATAGTAGAAGCCCAACGGGTAATTGTTGCATAACGCTGTGGCGAGAATACGATTACGCTGATTGGGTCCCCAGTGGTTTGAGGCATCCGCGTCGTTGTTGAGGGGGCTGTTATAGCAGGTTCCCAGCTGGTTATTGTCGTGACAGGTTGCTTGAGATTCACGATGACGGTAATTGGATCCCCAGGCTTTTGAGGTGTCTGTGTTGTTGTGGAAGGGATAGAGATAGTAGTTGCCCAGCGGGTTATTATTGTGAAAGTCTCTGGAAGGCTCACAAGGACAGTAATAGGGTCGCCCGGGTTTTGAGGAGTCTCCGTTGTTGTTGAGGGAGCCGAGATGGTTCCCCAGCGGGTGATTGTCGTAAATAGCTGCGGCCTCTCGATGACCACAGTCCAAGTCTCCTTAGGGCTGCCAGGAGTTTGAGTGCTCGTGGTTGAGGTAGTTCCATAGCGAATAGTTGTAATGTAAACCACAGTTTTTACCATGATGACTGAACCAGTCTAACTAGCGCGCAATAGTGATATAGTAGTGGTATATAGTATAGAGATTGTATTATTAAAAGAAGTTATTATAATATAAGGTATAATACTTAAAGGTATAAAAATAATTATAGCTTTAATTTAATTATTAAATAAGTTTAATTACTTTATATTAATGCTAATTATTTTATAGCTTTAACCTAGCAATAACTAATAAATAGAACCTAGGTATTCTAATAAGCTATAAAAGTATTAATAATAAAGTCTCTAGCTAGATTAAAGTCTTAATAAACTTAATTAATAAGGTTACCTTTAGGCTATAGTATCTTAAGTAACTTTAATTATAATAAATATATTACCTAACTAGCTAAAAAGCATTAAAAAGCCTAATTAATAGAGTTTATAACTCCCCTATAACTTTAACCTTTCCTAATTTATTTATTCTTAAAGATACTTATCTTAATAATTATAAAAATATTAAGAAACTAATTAAGCCTTTATTAAATATAAGTTCTTTACTCTAATATAAAATTAATAATATTAACCTTAATTATAATTAAGATATTAAACTTACTTAATATATAACTAGTAAGTATTAATTAACTATATTTATAGCCTATCCTAACTACTTATAATTACCTCTAAAATATCTATAATAGTAATATTATTACTTTATAAATAAATATATATTAAGAGGTAAGAATTAAAGTAAAAAGGAAAGCTAATTAATTATTAGCAATTAGCTATAATTAGTAGATAAATAACTAGTTATAAAAGCTAGTTATCTTTAAGTATAAGCTCCTTTACTACTTAACTAGAAGCTTCTGCTATATAAGGTAGCTTAATAGGGAGGTATAAAGGCTAAATACCTTAAATATAATAGATCTATACCTTAGCAGGCTAAAGACTAAGTATAGCCTCTGGATCTCCAGCATCATCACGCTTACAGGCATAGTCGCCGCCAATCTGTAAGTAGGCATATTATGGGTAGCGTTTAGAGTTTATATATAATATAATTGCCTAGAAAATTCTATAAAGTTAATTATATAGAATAAAAGAAATTCTATGTATAAGAAAGAGTTTATACCTAAAAGTTAAAGAGTCCTTTAGTAGGTAAAATAAAGCTATAGTTAATTAAATAGAATTTACCTAACTAAGCATATTTACTCTATAAAATAATAACTAATACTAAGGCAATAAACAGTAGTATTAACAGTAATTTAATAAAGTTAATGCTAATTATATTACTTATTTAAGTACTTATTTTTATAATATAAATAATAGAAATAATTAGTAGAATTATTATAACTATATTTATTTAACTAGCCTAAGTTAGGATTTAAGTAGTTCTTAATATAGCTATACCTATACTAGTCCTATAAGGAGTAGTAGAAGGAGGGACTATAATGATTACAGTCTCTGTCTTCCTAGAGCCTGAAGGTATTTAAGAAATAGTCTAAGTAGTACTAGCGCTTCTTATAACTATTGTTATAGCTTAAGTAATAGCTATAAGCAGTATCTTAACTAAGACTATACCTAGCCTGCTAGAGCCAGATAGCATTTACATTAATATATAACTTATTAAGTCTATCTTAATGCTAGTAATAGTAATCTAGATCTATAGCAGCTTAACTATAATAGTATTAGTTATATTAGATCTAGAGTGCTTTTATATATATATATAGGTAGTAAAACCTAAAATAAAATTAATTATAGTAATGAGATATATAGCTAGTATATTATAATATATAATACTAGTCTCCTTAGGTCTAGATAGATATTTAATCTAGATATATATTATTAATTTAAATTATATTTTAAATATATTAATATAATAAATAGTAGTAGTAAGAAATAATATTTTCTTAGTGCCTATTCTTTAAGGTCTAGTAAGTAAAATAATTATAGTTTAAGTCTTAAAGCCTATCTAATACTTACTAATAATAATATAGTAGAGGGAATCTTTAGGATATTATACTAAGATAGTACTAGTTTTATTTATACTAGATAGAAATAAGATTATTTTTTTAAGTTTGCATATTAGCCTTAAAAGGTATCTAAGCATCTCTAAAGTCTATTATAATTTAAATATTACTTACCTCCTAAGTAGTAAAGCTTTATTAAGTTAATATTATTAAGTTAGCTGCCTTAATTATAGCCTAAACTTAATTGCATTTAAGCTAGCTAGAGAGCCTTACTTGCTCTTTAGCTAGGCTAGATCTTCCTCTTGCAACCTACTTTAAATATCTGTTAATCCCTGCAGCTACAGTTCAATCGTTTAACACGCTTTGACAGTAAGTCATTTAACTTGCATACCTTCTGATTGCAGATGCTAATAACATTATAGCTACACTGTCATAATGCCTATCTAAAGAAGCCTGTAACCAGCCTAAAATAATAGGGCATATTAGATAAGATACTACTAAGAAGTAATCCTTATAATTAACCTATTTATTAATAGAGATAATTATACTAATCTATATAATATAGCTATAGAAATTAAATTAACCTAGCAGTATAAGGATAATGCTAGCTACATTAAGCAGGTAGCCTTTAATTGCAAGGTCCTTAAAGTTATATAGCCTTACTATAGGTTAATTAAGAGAGGCTTTCTTAATAGCAAGATAAGGCAACTTAATAAGCTTAAAGGGAAGTTACTTAGAGGGATAGATCTAACTATTAATAAAAGTAATTTTATTATGGCTATTTAACTGGGTAGCTTGTATAATAAGTGGTTTAAGGCTATCTAAGGGCAGGCTAAAAGGGTACTAGAGAAGACCAAGCTGCTGTAATGCAAAATGGATAAGAGAGGGGTAATCGCGGGGTTTTAGAAGAAAAATGTATTAAGTTTTATATAGGTTTAGGAGCCTAAAGTTAAAGACTATTAGCATTAGCGGCAATAAAGGGCAGAATTAATTACGCTATATAGCATATAACTAGTCTATAATTGTAAAGACTAGCTAAATATTAGTATACTATTAGTATAAACAGGGGAGAAATAAGGTTATAGTTTTTATTATTAATCCTATCTAATAATCTATAATAGTAATAAAAGGAGTAATATTTAAGGAAACTTAAATAATAATAGTATCTTCTTAATTTCAATTAGAGGGCTTCTATGTTATTATTATTGCTTGCAATCTAGTCTATATTCTTATCTTATATAGGGTTAATATAATTATAACTTCTATTTTTCTAGGATTTACTAGCTTCTATATAATAGTTATTATAAGGTTAAGGAGGTTTATAATAACTTATCTTAAAGAGAAGCTTTTTATAAACTTAATAATTATTATTAATACTATTACCTTTTTATATTAAGTAATATAAATAAGATAAGTATTAATAAGTAGTAACTTAATAATAATAATCTAATTATTATTTATATAAGTTAAAGATATTATATAGGTAATTGGTTTAGTTATAAAGCTAATATAAGATATAGTTACCTAGTATATAAGAAGGACCTTAATTATAATTATACCTATACTATCTAGGTTACTTAGAGGAATTGTTTTAGTAGTTAAGGTAATAACTGTATTAACTTAGGTAATAGTATTATAATTTATATTAATAATTAGGATCTTAATAACTACTTTACTATTGAAACTAAGCCTATTTAGAGTCTAAGTAAATGTTATTAGAGTTAAGCCAGTTCTAAAGCGTGTAACAGTGTTATATACAATAGAGTCCGAAGGCATAATAATATAAACTATACTAGTTCCTTCTAAGCTATATGCAGGTTCTATTAATATTTCTAAGGCTATTATAGTGCTAGTATAGGTAATTATAGTATATATAGGTATAGATTTTAGTATTTAAATAATAATAGTAATAATACTACCTAAACTATCTAGCTAGATTATTCTTATAATAAGAGACTTAATATTTTTAGTTTAAGTTATAATTATAGCTTTTAGTTTCTTTATAATAGTTATAATTTAGTTATTAATATAAATAACCTTAATAATAGGATCTTTATTATTACCTTTCTTTATAATAGTAGTATAATACTTTTAATTAATTGTAATTATCTTAGGATTATTGAAATTACCTACTTAAATAATCTTTATATAATTAACTTTTCGGGCTCCAGGCTCTTGCATACAGCAGGCATCGTGTTGGTGGCTATGATTAATGTCAGCAACTGTAACCAACAGGTCGGGGAACGTACTTTGGAAGTGTAATGGGCATATCAGGCCCGGTATGTTGCAAGGGTTGATTGAAGAGTATGTAAGGTTTCCCTCTCTTTACCTATTGCGCTAGAATGGAAGCTGAGGGGTAAGCGGTATTTATACTGCTTAATCAAGGCAGCAATTGCACTACAGAGGCAGATAAACCTTCTCTGATTTTGACTTCTGTAATTCTGGCCTACTATAGGGGCCTTATTGTTTAAGCCTTTAATTGAAAAGTTAAAAGCTTGATAGCCTCATACAGGGCTGATAGCAACTAAAAAAAAAAAAAAAAAATATATATAATTAACTTTAATGCTTTTTATTTAAGTTTTATATTTAAGCTTTTTAATAATTATAGTAGTAAGATTACTAAGATAATTAAAAGTTAATATTTATATTTATATAGTTATTAATAAAAAGATAATTAAAGTAATTATAATTAGTAGAGTTCTCTTTATAATAATTTTAACTAGTAGTATTCCCTATAGTATAATAGTATAGGTTAAAGGAGGCCTAATACTAAATATAGCTGTAGTTATGTAGGATGCCTTATGAATTAGAAATGTACTGTAGCTATTAGTTTGCTGTAAAATCGCAGTAAATAAGGTATAAACCTAGCTAATATTATATTAAATGTAATTAAGCTATCTATAATCTTAATTAGCTAGACCTTAGTATACTTCTTACTATTAGGATAATTAATAACTAAATCTTAGGTAGATGTAAAAGTAAATAATATATAAAGAACTTTATAATATATTAATTTATAGATACTTATAGCTTTAAGTATATTATTTAAATAGAATAAGGTATTATACTTATTATATAATAAGTTAAAGGAAAAAAAGTTATATAAAAGAGTTAATTATAAAGTATATAAAAAAGAAATACTTTACTATATATTTACCTACTAACTATAAAAAGAATATAAATTAAATTAAAGAAAATAATTAATATATAAGTAAAGTTTATAAGTTTTAATATAAAAGATTAGTTCTTAAAAGCCTTAGTATTTTAATTATATATAAATATACTATAATATTAATAGTTCTAGCCTAGACTTTACTACTAGATATAAAGATTAAATATTAGTACTATTTATATTCTAGAAAGCTAATTATAAAGTAATAAAAGTAAAATAATTCTAAACTTCTAATAAAAGGCTTACTTTAATATTAAAGTAGTATCTTTTTACTATAAAGCTTTAAATTCCTAGATTATTAAACTTTCTTATAGGTTTAAAGAAGCTTATTACTGCTAGACAGTAAATAACTACTTACCTAGTTTTTTTATTACTTTTAATATATAGCTAAAAAATAGATATTAAACTAGAAGGTTAATATAGCTAAATATTCTAGGCTAACTATAAGGTTACTATTTAACCTGCTAGCTAGGTATAGCTAGTTAAAGGCCTTAACCTATTTTTTATATTAAACTTTATTATTAAATCTCTTTTTAAAAGCTTTTTATAAAGTTATTAATTATATATAATCTTATTTAAGCTATTATAAAGCTATAATATCTTATAAAATAATATAAGTATTTAAAATATCTTATTTATTAATAAGTTAGCTTAAATATCTTATTACTCTTTTAACTTAATACTTAGCCTTATAATACCTCTTTTATTTATATTAATTTATATAAATACTTTCTTATTACTACTATACTTATATTATTTATATATTTAAATTAAATTACTATAATAAGATTAATAATAATAAGCTATAGCTTAAGCTTTCTATTACTTATATATATATAAATTATTTTTAATCTTTATATTATAATAATAACTTTACTTATTATTACTATTATAAAAGGCCTTAATAGTTATTATAACTAATATATATATATATATTAAGAATTCTACTCTTAAAGCTCAATAATAAAAGTTTATATTATTATATAATTATATTTAAATATAAATTATTAGGTCTTATCTATTAAGATTACTTCTTTACTTAGCTTTATATCTATTATAGTTAAGTATAATAAATATAAAGGCTTAAGAATAAAAGTTACTATCTTAATATTCTTAATTAAGTCTATATAAGTATATTTATCTTCTAGATATATTATTATACCTATTATATAGTTAATATAAATTTTACTTAATTAAATTAAGTAATCCTAGAGTAGTTCAGTTTTTAATAATAGCTCTAGGTTTAATGCTAGTTATATACTAAATAACTATAGTACTTCTCTTTTTATAAATACTTCTCTAGACTATAAAGATTTAATTATATAAGACTTTAATAATAGAAGTTAAAAGAGCTAAGATAAATTTAATAATAAAGGCTTTATATATAATAAAGAATCTTCTAGTACTAATACTTCTATATCTTAGCTATTATTTAAGATATTTACTATAAGTTATTACTTTACTCCCTTTAACTTCTCTTTTACTAGCTTAAATAGCTAGTCTTTATCTTTAATAGATATAGGCTTATTTAATATAATTATAATAAAAGATAATACCTTATATCCTATTTTTAACTAAAAAACCAGTAACCTATATATAGGTAATACTTCTAGTACCTTAAGTAATAGATCTAGCTTATCTAGTAATAACTCCCTTTTATCTTAAAATAATACCCCTTTTATTAGAAAACTAGCTACTAAAGACCCTAGTAATAATAGCTAGAGTTCTAATTCCTTAATTACTATTAATATTATAGGCTATATTAAGATAAATATTCTTATATATATATTAATAAATATTATTAGTATATTTATTCTTAGATTATTAATATAATAATATTACCTTTTAGTATTTAGTATTTAAAATAATATAATTATAATTAATAAGATATAATTAAAACTATCTATAGCTATATATATCATTCCACTTTCTCGCATGCTGGTTAACTAACTGAAGATAACTTAGACACCTACAAGACAATGGATCCATCACGGGGAAGCGACCGTTTCTCAGAGGGTAACTTTAAAGCATATTTAGAGTTTTACCCTAAGATTTATTAAATCGCATTAGCTAGCCCCTACCAAGATCTAATAAGTAATTCTAAATCTATTTATTTTTATTATAAATTAGAAATCTTATAGCTTAATATTATTATTTAGTATTAAGCTATAATACTATAGTTAAGCTCTTTTAAGTTAAGAATAGTTAAGATATTAATTATAAATAATAAGAATATCTTAATAAGGTTAAAATATTATAAGCTAGGTTTAGACTTTATAGGCTACTAATTTTCTATTAGCTATATTAAGCTTAAGCTTATATAGCTATAAGTTTTTCTAATAATAGATAACCTAAGAGGCTAGACTTTAGGCTAAATCTAGTTATGCTATGTAAGCTATTCCTTCTAGTGCTCTTAAATGCTAATAAGGCCTTAGAAAGCAAGAAAGCATTAGATCTTAATATAGTATACTAAAATAAACTTAGCAAAAGATATTTAAAACTTAGACTAGATTACCTAAGTCTCTTTATCATTTAGGATCAAGTTCTAGAGTTTTCTTTCCTCTCCTAGCAAGGCTATATAAACTTAAATTCAGACTAGGCACTTAGGCCCTCACTTACTTAAAGTTAAGCCTAATCTTCTATTAAGAGAATAATACTAATATTCTTAGTAAGAGACTGCTTTAATCTCTTAAGCTTACTTAAAGTATATAATAGAATAATATAGTAATTAATAAGAAGTTTAAATTATATTTAGAAAAATTAGATTACTTTTTATACTAGTATATAGTTATATATAGGAGGTTATTTTTTAAATAGATGGAATTCTGCTAGTAATATTGGTCGCCCGTACCCATTCCTCCTAGACGGGGAATGGTTTCTGGGGAGTATTGTTTAAGCTGGGTTAAGGCTGTTCTGATATTGAACTAAGGTGTAAAATAAATTAGTATTGTAGCTAACTAAACTTGTAGAGATGCTTTTCTCACTCAGGGCAGAGGTCCTGTGATTCCTCACCTCTAAGTCCGACAATCGACCCCCCACCCCCGCCCCGGAAGGCAGCATCTTCACTATACTCACGGCCAATAAAGCCAATAGTGTACTCTTGGGGCAGACTATACCCAATGTCAATTGTCGATGAAGCGGACTTGTAAACTTTGTCAACTCTGATATGATGACTCACACCATATTGGCGGCCGCCGTCCCAACCTTACATGGCACCCAGTGTTTGAATATCAGTGTTATCAAGATAGGTACTCAGATAAAATCACATTGGCTGGTTGGAGTCTTCCCCCTAAGGTACGGGATGGATACCAGGGCTGGTGAGCGCCGGCATAAGGAAGTTGGTATGCTGCCTGAACTGTGTTTATGAGATCTCGTTTTTTTTTTGTTGATAGACCTGATAGCTTTTGCTTGCAACGCGCGCCTCACCCGTGGATACAAGGAAAGGCGGAGTGACATGGCCATCATAGTACTGGACGACGATGGGCATGGCTGCCAGCTCTTGCAGGAAGTTCACCTTGTGTGACAAAATGCTTCATAGCTAGTCCATTATACAGCTAGGATGTACCCGAGACTTGCTCTTGCTTGTAAGCATGTTCCGGTTGCTGCCAGGTTCTAGCTTCTTTGTGCTGATGTAAGCTCTCAGGCGTCTTGCTCACAGCTCAGACATTACACCACAATGCCTGGCCAATAGGTTCTAGTTGCTGCACAATGTTGGGATCCACCTCCACATTAGCTGTTGAAACTGCATGTAGCTATGAGACTATATCTTTGTTCCATACTACTACTAGCTGCATGCCAGCAATCAAGAGATCAATTACATTTAATAGGAATAAGCTATAGATTTTATATCTAGGATAATTAGAATTAATTATTAAGTTTAATATAAGTAAAGTATATTAAAGATTACTATCTTAAATTATAAATAAAATAGTATTATAGCTAAAGTCTTAACTAAAAGATCTTAAATGCAGTTACTTATACTTTTAACTTTAAAGTTTCTAGCTTATCTTTTCCTCTTAAAGTAGATTTATTTTTATTAAATCTATATATATATTATCTTCTAAAAGCTAAAAGTAATTTAACTTCTTAGTATTTTAGTTTAATATATCTTATTAAGATATTATAATCTTTACTTATTAATTAATTTCTTTTTCTTAAAGTAGATATAGAGAATTTAGGTTTTCCTTATAAGGCCTCTATAGAAAGTTAAAACTAACATTAGTAAGGCAGGCTTGCTTCAGTGCAGTGTTAAACTGTCTTGCCGGTTGGCTCCATTATATCTGCGTGGACATCCGTTGAGCGATCCTTCGGTTTATTGCTTGGATAATTGGCTATTGACATGCAAGCTCCCAAGAAGGACAGAATCCCAATAATGCCAACCAAGAAATCCACTGCGCCGTTCAGAAGCACATCGAGTTCTATGAGCTTCCTGTTGGGTGCGGGTTCTATACTGTGATAAGGCTAGGAGTTTAAAAGAGGCGCGGGTTCTATACACAACCCGTGAGGACTTTCTGATGGTATGTCGAGGCTGGAGTTGATTGGTACTGGTTTTCTGGGGAACTCGACACGGTCTGTCTCAATGCAGATGGGAGGAACGCAAGCTTGTCACGAGCTGGGTATCACATCTTCACCACTCCAGGTTGAGCTTCGTTGGCTCAAGTCCGTCCTGTACAAAGTAACTTTGAATGATTAATGTGGCAGATGTTTGGTTGGACGATGTGAAAGAAGAAGAGCAATCGTATAGGCTTGGTCACAAAAACAGTGAAGAGAGGCTGGAGCGACGAGCTTGGGCGCTGGCGGGAGGCAATCAAACATTCAAGTGAAAAAGCCTTTGATAAGGTGCTTTCGCTCCATTCACAAAAAAAAAAAAAAGAGGTGCTTTCGCGTTGGGGCGCTGCTACGAACTACACCATTTAGGATATCGATGAAATTCGCAGTTTTTATGTGCCGCTCATGCACACACATATCTCTTTGTGCGTGCACCCATCAGCAATCGCCCAAAGGTGTGCCGTTGAAGTAATAAGTGCTTTGCCTCACCCGAGTTTAAACCACACCACAACAAATTCGAGAATATAAACCCATCAACATTAGTTTAGGTAGGTTGTTTAGAGCAACTAATTGGAAGGGGGCCCAAAGCGATCGAGGGATTTCAGCTTTTTCGTTCTCAGAATTCAGATCGATGCTTCCATCCCTTCAAATTCCAATCGCTGCATTGATCACATTCAAGAATGGCCCCCATGAATATCTCTGTTGACTCACCTCGCCATCGAATTGCCAGCAATCGAATGAAAACATAGACATATTTCGTACATTCACATCACTTCCTAAATGCTGATTGATGATCACTAACATGACGAGGTTGGCTGTCTCGAGGAGCTCGACTCGATAAAGAAGAAACTCGCGGTTATGCAAAAAGAGTCAAGCTTGATGGAGGAGAAAAGCTCTCAAGTTGATAAGAAGCATGGATTGGCCAAAAGAAATTCAGTCCTGCTGTGACAGAAGATTGGCTCGATGGAGACGACCTTCATCTCTGTGGAGTCGGAATCCGTTATGAAATGGAACACACCAGAATTTTTCGTCTAGCGGTTTCACCATGACGGGCCCTGACCTGGATTTTGCCAGTAACTCAGCCACTACCACGCAGCAGACTGACCTGATCCCTACGAGTACCAATGGTGACTTAGACTGTGTCGAGATTCCGAAGGTCGCTCACAATCCGACAAAGATTATGGTCTTTAGGCCCCTACACCTATTCGTACCTATGTATCTATATATGTAGCACTACCTCCTCTTTCATATTCGATGGTTTCAAAGACTCCGGCAGCTTTGCTCCACAGCTAACCCCGTTGTTTATCTTTTTCTCTTTCCACCACGCTCAGTAGCCTTTTGCTTTCTGATCCCGAGTTGGAATCGACATTTATCTCCTTCTATTCGAGCCCCACTCCCTTTCACCCAGCCGAACTTTCACGTAGCACCGCGCTGCAGAGGCTACAACTTTATATGGTAAGATCCACATTTCCCTTTTGACGCTCGAAGCTACGTCAAATCATACCTAGTCCTCGAAAGCCCTGTTTTCAATCACAGACGACTTAATTCACAGACTGTTTATAAGCATGGCCACGCATGAAGATCGCCTTCCTTACACGATTCTGTCCTTAGAGCGCCAGCGGCAGATGATTTTTTCTTACAAAGATTGTTCAGACTAAATATCCCTCAGATCCTCCCATGGAGGAACATTAAGACGAAATGGTCAGTCGTGTAGATCTCATTTCGGGTGCATATAACTATTAATAATGTGCTTCAGGAAACCTATGCAGGCATTACGTCTTTATCTACACTCAAACTTGCTCTCGGATAAGATTCCGACCTGACTCCATCAAACGCAAGTCAACACTGAAGCTCTCCGCGCACCTGGCACAAAGGCCTTAGGAACAACATCGACTTCACCTCTGATGCGAGGATCAACATCAGTTCTGTCGTCCACGCGAACCACCAGCTGAAGAAAGTGGTTGCCGAACTGGCATAATGCATCGCCTCGGCGTGCAATTACAATGCCGATATGCACCAGAACATCGTCGCTATGCAGCAAAGATATTAAACCTTTGCCACCTCGGCATCTACCCATCGTCATGTAGAGGCTAGCAAATCCATCGCAACTCCGAATAGGACCGAAGGTCAGGCCCCTATCAGCCGCTCTCATCGCGTCACGAGGTGAGTGCTGATATCCTCGAGGCATCGAGGTCTTCCACAATTGTGACGGTCTGCTCGAGCCCAATACCGGGCCCTGAAACTAATCCCATGGTTGTCGATTCCAACTCTGTTACGGAAAGTCATCGAGATGGCCCAAGTTCAAACACTTTGTGGGGAAGGCCAGAAGACCTTACTGGTTCTTGAAAAGGGACTTTTCAATGTCTACTAGGAGTTCAAAGCACAAACTTTCACTTTTTATCACAGGCTGTCCGCTGTCTCTTGGCTCCATTGCAAACAGCGTAACCGCCTCCTTGAGTAGGGCCTCCCCTTGAACTGTGTTCCCGGCTCTCGCAGCTGCTGCCCTCAATACTCCAAGGTCAAGTCCAGGTGCACCTAGTTGGACAACCTGTTCGCGACCCTCCTGGGCTTCCACTTTTTTGTTCGAGAGGTCTCCATGAGTATGGAGGACTATAAGCACATCATGGTCATTCCAGGTATACATAAGCTCGAATTCTCGTGGTCTTACTTCGATTTTCTCTACGATTCCATGGATTAGGCTTTAAACTATGTGAGAGAGTTATGTATAGCGATGTTCCTGAAATTTCAGAGTTCTATAAGCGACTTTCTACATTCAACGAGATGAAGCAACTCGATAATAAGGATATCTTAGATAATCTTAGTGCAAAATTTCGATCCCAAAAGCCGTAAACCCATAACAGCTTCTATGGGTTTTCACGATAAACTAGTTCATCCACATTCTATGTCTATATTCTTTGCGATTTCATATATAAAACGACCCAGCAGGATGAACGTTGGTCTCGCGGCTCTAGCCTCAGACATTTTATCTCAGCCATCAAGGTTTCTCACCACCCATTGTGCCCACTTTGGTCCGCCTTGTCAACTCAAACTAATCAGCCTTATTCGCAGCACCGCGTAACCACTTTGCAGTTGCATGTCATCGTACTCAGCAGCCACACCTACAGAAGGATTGCAATGAAGTCAGAGACAGTCACACAAGCCCGACTCGCGCATTCAGCATCGCTATCTTCCCCCTATGCCTGTGAGGGATGGCTCTGAAGAAATCCTTCCAATGCTTATACCAAAACGGCGACCAGACAAGCGTCTTGGAATCATTCATTAATCCTTTTACCGCCAACTCCTTATCTGGGAAGTCAGACTCTAAAGCACGCTGGCACGTATGAACATATCGCTACAGAACCCTGTTTGCATCACGATGACGGAACCGAATCCACCATTTCAAAACCAACCGTTCAAGACGATGGGCTGGATGCCAATTCTCATCGTTTGGTGGCGACGACGACCCCATCGAGAGTCACGATGTATGCGAGCATTTATTTAGACTCCACCTGGGGCTCAATGGCTATTACTTCTTCATACTCAGCGTCCAGGAAGACTGGTTCGCAAATTCACAGAATCTATCGATAAAGGCTGAGATATAACAGTTAAAGTTCGCTTATAGATATATAACAGATGCTAAAAATGCTATTTCTTTCTAAATAAAGCACCCTACCAGATTTCCCATTTCTGATCACCAATAGCACAGAGTCGATTAAACAGCTCATCTCTCCGAGCCATTGCTGTGACCAAATAAGACTTCCGATCGCTTTCAACTATTTCCAATCCATCCGTAATCTCACCTTCCAAAGCCCATACAGCAAGAAGTTTTGCTTTAGCTCCGTATCCAGAATATTTGTTTAGTGTTGTGATTTCATTTACAGTTATCGTCCAAGTTGGCAATATGTCGTGGAAGCCTGAACTATCGGTATCACCGACTGACCTTCTTGAAAAGCATAGACAGGGAGAATCAGTATCGGTAGTGAGATATACAAATCCCTTTTCTCCCTGCCAGCGACATGTAAACTCAACCGGTCCGGCAATCGAAGGTTCCTTCCTGGTTGATGCAGCTCCAACCCGGTTCTTAGCTGTTACCGCCCCAGTCTTTGCTCGTATCTTGTTGACTCCTATGACTGTCTTTGCTGCCGCCTGAACAACATGTTTGATAATTCCCAAGAGCTTGCCGCGTCTTTTTCCGCCGCTCTCATGGTCAGGATACTCATGATCATCGCCGCCGGTGTCTTGGACAACCCCAGGTTCTTCCTTGACAGCTCTTCGAATCTCCTCGGGTGACGCTCCCAGTGGATTATCACCAGCCGATGCATTGAGGACATCGCCATCAAGGACGTGGGTTTCCTCAAGAGGTGGACCTTTTGGTTCAGGTGATGGTGGCAGAGGGGCGTTGTTTCGTTCACCTTGTCGTAGTAGAGCTATTGTCAACTGGGAATCTGTCGGTATTCCCCGGAATACAATTCTTTTCAGCTATCAGCAGGGTTGGGAATGAAATTGAAAAGACTTCGTACCTTTCCATATTATGCTTTAGCCAGCCATAAGAGTTTCTCAAGAAGATACTACCAAAGAAGGTAACCCCAAGACCGAAAGTAACAACTCTGTAAAACGTGTAACAGGATGTGAAAATTGACAAGATCACAATCAATAGCAGTAGCTGTAAGATTCGTTTGCGAGCTGTGCCTCTTGAAAAAGGCGCAGTTGGATCAAGGAGACTAATGTAAGTCAGTGTGTCATCGTCCGCATAAAGCAAATATCTTCATATTTGAACTTACTTTGCACTCCTCTCCCAAACATCGCAGAAGCGACATATCCAGTGCATCAATGGTCTCATCTGACTCCACATGAGCTCCTGCATAGGCGATTTGCTCTTGTCCCAAGACGGCTTCTCGACTCCGGCTGCTATGTCCTTTGCAGTCGCTATCCTAGTAGCTAATGATCTCGGATCCGGGAGGTTGACAGTCCTTTCGCCTCCTCGTTGTGACTCATCGTGCTGCGGATCCTTATCGACGAAGATATTGATGGAAAGTGCCACAAGACCTGTGGCAAAGTTGCTGGCTTCTCTCTCCAGAGTCTCGCCTTCGAGGCTCTCTGGAGCGCCTGTAGCTGTGTCGACTGTACCTAGAATACCTGCGGCTGGCTTTATCAAGTGGCCGCCCTGGTAATGGACTATCGCAGGCGGGCAAGGCGGGAATAAGGTATTTCGAATTTTGGGAGAGAGCAGGATGGCCATCAAGCCAGTCAGTAATGTTGGCATGAGGAAGTTGAAATACCATGCAGCGAGATAAACCTGAATCATTAGAGGAGCTGTTCTTTGTATGAGTACGGATTGACGTACCAGACAGAAACATGATGTTCGCCTCGGTTCCCTCCAGGACTGAAGTCTCGAGAGATGTTGTCTGAACATAATAAAGCCAAGTATCTGGAACTATCAGCATTCTTCGATTACCCCGGACTGCAACGCCTACCGTCCCCATGTAAAGTCTTTCGATTTGTGCACGCAGCTTGTTTGGAGAGAATTGCTCCTCTTCAGCGACGTTGAAGTCCATCTCATCTTCTGGGTGATTTGGGACATGTTTGAGATGAAATACACGCTGTTTCTAGTCAGTTAATGCTCATACAAACTGAGTGGTCAACTTACTTTGTTGAACCTTCGGACAAGAAGCCAGACATCTTCGTTCTTTATGCCATCGGTGGCATAATCCTCAGGCCGTACCTTGTCATCATCCCAGCCAACATCTTGAACTTCGGCTTGATTAGGGATACCACCCTCCTTTACTTTCTCTGCTACATCGTGATGCAAAGGCTCATGTTGGACACTCGTGTGAAGGGCTATGCTACCATCAGCGCCGTGCTCAAGGTTAGCAGCTATGTGCCTCGTTTGACGTGCATTCTGATCCATAATGTTTGAATTCTTACTCAAGAAACAAATAAAACATTTCCGCAGTGAACACGAAAACTGGAAATAAGCTCATATGGGGGGTCTTACCCCGGGGTAGCCAAGATCGTTAGCGCATGATGTCAGGGATGGCAATTCCGCCGCGTCGCGCATCACGGCGTCATATTGATCCAAGCAACCACTACAGATGCATCATACACAGCCAAAAAGTAGTGTATTTGAGGAGCTTTTCCTCCGTGAGGTCCCAAATCTGGCGGTTAGGATCGCGCCGTGCATTTGTTGGTTTGGTTGAGTGCATGATTACTCATTTCTGTCTGACGTCGGTCGCGTTCGTGATTTGGCGATACCGGAGGCTTAGGGTAGGACAATGGCCGGAGCGAGTTCATTCAATTTCAGCGCAGTATATAGGTATTCGTCAATTTATTTATTGCAAAATAATTGAATGAATGTAACTTGGCAGATCAATATTGATCGGGGTAGATTGCTGTATGTCTGGGTCCAGACGACGGGTGCTTCTCTTCTTACTTGGTTGTACTGAATGTACGCCCCAACTAACGACTTGAAGTCACGAGCAATTGTCGTCCTTATTCAGGCATCGCGTCTCAACAAAGCCGCATTTTCATCAAAAGTACTCTACCATCAAACAAATAGGTCTTGCTAATGTGTTTCCATCGAAAGTCTGCCCAAAAATCCTCCGGTGTCGCTTGTATTCCAAGATTGCCAGTGCATGGTCACATGAACGTGTCTTCATTACACATCCTGGTATCTTGACATTATTAACGAGCAAAAACTATACTACAGTAGCTACGATCGATTAGGCCTTCGCTTCCAAAATCTCATTCTTCTCCAATGCCTTCTTTCCAATCTCTACCATTTCCCCATTGGACAACGTATCCTTGCCGAACCCAGTGATTGACTGTTCAATTAATCCAGCCACCAACTCTGTCCTCCCAATGTTCGGGATGTTGATGACAGCATGCGAGAACCAACGCATCCCTTGTTTCAGGAAACCCATATCTGGATCGTTAACCATTCCTGACTTGGTAACGAGGACCTGCATTCTCCCGTCCGACAGATGCGCGCGCTCGATGATTTGCTTCTCGACTTGGCCCTGAAAGCTCTGTCAATAGTGGTACGGATGAGTTGGACAGAGGAACATACCCGAAGAAGACAATAGTCTCCAAGAAGCCACGGCTTCTTTGCAGGATCTCGCTCGGCGTTACAGCCGCTCACGTAAATGAATCGCAACGGGTCTGGGTTGCCCTCGCGCGGAAGCTTCGCAAACGTGTCGGCAGCGTAGAGCGCATACTCATAGCAAATCATACGAACTTGATCCCAATCGTACTGCTTCAATTTGCCAGGCGTCACTCCAATAAGCCTGCTCGGTTAGTTGTGTCACATTGACAAGCTGGTCGGACATACCATATGCAGGCGTCTGCGCCAGAGATCTCATCCTTGACATATTGCGGATAGTTTTTGAAGTCGGAACAGGTAACAGACGTAAGCTTGGACTCGATTTCTGGTGTTTGTAGGTCCTCAGAGAGATCGTGGTCGTGGCGCGATAATGTGACAACTGAAGTGATCTGGGGGTGCAGGAGCGCCTGGCGGACGACTTCCTTCCCGATAAATCCGGTTGAGCCTGCAATAACGACTTTCATTTCGACGATGATGCCTGCGACGCTTTTGTGTGTCTTTTGACTTCGGGAACCTTCAGCGATTTAAATGTTGGATATATATCAGCTTCTAGCGTCGACAAATCCTCATCTGATGACCCGAAAAGGTCCCATGCGCCGCCAATATTTATAAGACTCGTTATCGCTTACGTCGTCATCTCCAAGAAGCCTCAATTCTCCGAAAGCTACAAGATCTGCACTAGAATCGATCTCATCAACAAACAAGCTCATGAGGCTTGTTCTATTCAATTTAACATACCAGAACCGGGAGACTGCGCGGTCCGATTCCCGGATTTACGGCGCCGGATCGGGTATCGAGTGCGAGATCCATTACAGTGGGCATTCCAACCGCTAAGCTCCATGCTTGAACGGGCAATTTATCGGCAGGGTCCAGAGATATGGGGGCAGGTAAGCTTGTATTGAGTTTACACATAAATCATGGCTTTCTGGATGCAAATGTGATCATTCCTGACTGTCAAAGCAGTGCGCCTCAACCACAGCCGATGATCATCTCAGCCTGGTTGATGTGGAAGCCGAGTCTGCCTTGTTCAGTGCAAATCCATGCAGGATGCGATACCGAAGCTGCAGCGCTGTAATTCCGCTTCCCCACCTCAGCGCCTGGTTACAGTGTCTCGGTCACTGAAGATGGCAGGCTTCATGCAAGGCGTTCTGCCCGCCTGATTGAGATGAAAGTTGCCAATTCGAAAACTTTTATCCCTCCATGAACTTCATCATGTAACGTCTTGTGAATAGACTCATCGCAAGATGCCTTCGCTCCCTGCGTTTCTGTCTCGTTCGGTGCCAGCGTCCAGCGGCAGCAGCGGCGTGATCACTAATGCCCCTGTGATTCCCAGTACCCGCCTGGGTCCTGCCGCTGATCTGCTGGAAACCGAGTTGCTTAGGATGTACTGGGAGGGAGTCGAGCGAGAGCTGCCTTATTTACTGTTGACATTCAGGCGCTGGCAATCACGTCAAGACACATCGGACTTTCTCCCAGAGGAAGAGGATGACTTTATTTACGGTTACGATACTTTCCTCGATTCAGTTTCTGATATTTCTCGCCAATTTCATGAACGCAACAAGAGAAACCAACGATCCAAACGTCCAGAGAAGAAAGCGAAAAAAGACACAAAAGCGCCACCTTCATACGATGAAGTTCTACGAGACCGTGGTTGGGATATCTTCGCCGACATAAAAAGCAACAGCATCAAGGGCGGTATAAGAACCTCCCTTAGCGAGCGCAAACTGCTGGACCCAGCTAGGCGGAGAGCCCGCATGCTTCTTCAATCAGCGCAATTCCTCGACATCGACAAAATTATCGAGCATCGAGAACCTGAAAAAGCATTATCGTTCTGGAAAAGACCTGCCTCCGCTCAAATACGGCTCTGGTCATATGACGATTTACACCAGCCGGTCTTCGTCCCACAGCTCTGCTCCGAATGCAAGGCGACAATTCGGGGATGTACTTTTCAGGACACCAGCGACGAAAGCATTGTCATATGCGAAAGCTGTTACCGAGCGACACATTATGGCCAGACGCGCTTTGTCAAGAAATACAAGGAATGCTGCCTTCCAACAGCCTTGACGCCAGAGATCAGTCGCAAGTTGTGCTATTGTAGTACAGTTCGTCGACGCGATCAAGATGGACGCTCTCGGTCGCTGTGGCCAATTGACCCTACGCGCGACGAGGGTCATCATGTTAAAGGTGGGCTTGGTCGTGTTGGATGCGGACTGTACACAGTCACAGACCTCTTTGCAGAAGCAAAGTATGCGTCTACAAGATCACAGTTCGGGAAAAACGACAGTCTCCTTCAGTTACGAAAGAAGGACCCGGTGGGAGGCGAGCTACCGAAACCCGTGACCGTTGCCAAGAAGCAACCAAGTCGATTGGGACATCTCAACGAGACCTCGCTTCCAGAATATGGCTATTCTTATGGGTTCAGTACTGATGAGCCGGAGAATATCCCCATCTACTTGCGGTCGACTATTGAGAAGTACCCTTACGGGAATGTTCACATGGCCATTCGCTTTGGCCCTCTGATAATTGAGAATGGTGTCGCAAAGTAAGTCGCTCGACTCATCATTCATAACAGCAACTGACAGCTTAGTACAATGGGTGGCGTTCTTGTCACCAGTCGAGATCCGCCTTCATTACAAGTCATCCGTGATCCATCAGAAAATATCACCAAATCCCTTCTTCTGACGGGCGAGAGAGATCGTCTTCTCTACATACAGGATAGACCGCGACACCCGAAGCGATATAAAGCCTTCATGAAGCAACTCGTCGGAGGTGCCTTTTGCGATTTCTTCGAGTCTGGCATTGAAGAGGAGCTTATTGACGCCTTCATACATGAATCCAATTGTCTGACCCAGGACGGATTGACTTTTGCAGAGCAAGAAACTATGCTTGAACAGGGCACCAAGCGCCTGCTTCTACACGTCAAAGAGTACCTCGCATCAAGGGTGCAGGCGTACATCTCGAGCATCACTGCACATCTTCTCGACCCAGAGGTCCAGCTCAAATGGCATTATCGTGACAACAATTGCCAGGCATTCTGTGACAAATTGATCGACCGCGACATGTTCGGTCCTCTCTTTGCCTCCAAGACTGCGGTAGACCAGCCCATGCCACTGTACTTGATGAGCTTTGTGTGTCGACCCGGCTCGAATGTTCCTACACGGGCATTCTCAAAATACGACGTTCCAAATGGCCTTACAGAAGAGTATCTCTTGAAGTTCCGCTATGGACGCCACGATGACTCCGACATAATTGACACACTGGCCGAATACTGGACAGATTGGGCTTGCCTGGAAGGACCAATTTACCCGTACCAAGATGTCTTTCCATGGGATTGCACAGAAGCATATGATCGTTATCCTGGAAACTGCGGCGATTGCAACATTGGGAAACACGTCCTTGCATTCCCGTTTGACTCTTGGTCTATCGCGTCTCTGCATCTTGCCCGAGGCCGGCAACTGTATCCCTCTAATGCACAGCCTTCCCTGGGCAAATCACCAGAGAAGCGAGCAAACCCAGGCATAATGACAGACGCCGAGTGGTTCAAGAACCGCATCATCGTACTACTCGGGCAAGATGTCCTCCTCACCACTGCAGTCGCTATGGCAAACTCTAGTCAATTCCGAGCATCGACAACATGGCTCACCAACCATGAGGACGAGACCATGGATAGACTCAAGCTTGGCGGCATTCATCGCGCACAGCCCTTCAGTCACCACTTTGAGAAAGGCGCTTACCATCAGTACTTTGTGGCTGACTGGGCCTTCCTCGCTCAACCGTTGCGAGTTATAGAGTATGAGAAGTTCAGAGACTGGAGAGCAACTAAGATCGATGTTGGAGCAGACACGTCAGATGATGGTGGCGGAGGAGGAGGATGCGGCACAGGCCCTTTCGCTTGTGGTGCGGTAGCCGCGGGATGTGCAGCGGGAGCTCCAGGGATGGCTGGGGACACATGTGGAAGTGGATGCGTATCAAGTTGCGGAGGCGGAGACGGTGGTGATGGAGGATGTGGTGGTTGTGGAGGATGAAGCATATCTACATCAATCGCATACATTGAATCTACCTCGATAATATACATGGAATCATTTACTACGTATGATGACCCGCCCAATGACACTCATGTTTTCCCTTCCCACAAAACCACCACCGAGTAGACCTTTTCCCTATAGGCCACACACATATCGCACAATCAACATTTCTCGGCAATGTTCTGCTGAGATAAAACTCATCCCTCATCTCCCTCATCTCCGTCAGCTTCCCCCCATCAAGCTTGATGCAGTATCGACACAGGTATGAACCACCATCTTCCCATTGCGGCTCCCGGAAAGAACAGCAATTTATGCTGCATCTCGAGATCCTGCATGTTCCACTTTGCATTGAAGGGAGCTACACCGCCAGGAGCGGAAATGAGATAGCACATTGTACAAACAGCGTAACAATGCGAGAAATGATCCTTTATACGGGACGATCGGATTCGTTGTTTTGGAGCTCTGCAGGTCTACGATAATGTCAGTATTGAACAGCAATAAGTGACGGTCTAACTTACGCCGCAGATCACACGTTCGCATGACCAGCATTCGCTCTTCTTCCCTTTGAGACACGATGCTACGCATAGCGACTCTACCCGGTCCCGGCGAGAGTCTGGATCCATCGATGGATAGAATATCGCAGTGCGCATCAATTTGGATGTGAGCGATAAGTTTACCATGTCATCGTAGTGAAGGTGGCTCGCTGCTCGCTTAGAAATATCGTCGTTTTGTAGCATGATAGCCAAGGACCTCTCTCGACCTGGAGGCTTTTGCGATAACAGTCGATTGATGTCATGCGGCCATCGCTTGACCGGTTTGTGCTGTTTTGGTAGGAAGCATCGTCTGAGTATGATCGCTGGGACGCTTATGAAGCGAGGGAGCAGACTTCTACAATTAAGAAGAGAATAATAGCCCAGTCGACGCATAAAATGTAAAAGCAACCGCGGCTTCGTTGGGACGAGTTCCATGAGCCCAGCGATCCTTGGCTCTTGCATGTTGTCGCAATTATTGCGCTGACGAGAGGCCATAATGTCAACCAAATGCCCTACAGCCGTTAATACACATGCCACAATTTAGTTGGATGGAGGCACTCACGAGAAATTGACGTCCTCTGTCTAAATGTCCCAGCCTCCACCATGGATTAAGAATGACGAGAGGGCCATACAGCCAGAGAGGGATGATTGACCAGAAGCGAAGCCGTCCAAATGTCCTTGCTGTTTTGCCCAAGATACTGGCAACGTTGACGAGCATGAGGATACCCCATGTTATCATAAAGATTGAGAAGAACGCTTTGTGCAGAGTATTCATGATTGCATCGTTACTTGCTCCCAGGATGAAAGTTGGAGTTTGCGCTGTGAATTGGATGTCGACATCTCAGCTCAGAAGACTTACAGTGGCTGGTCAATAGCGGAATGACCCCGCGATGATCGACAGGTCGAGAACGCCTGGGCGATGGACCTCTCTTTAGCCGGGCGTAAGATGTCTTTGTTTCAGGGCGCGCGATTGGTGAGATTGCGAAGCTGACCAAGGCTGACAAGCAAGGGTGCCTGAGACGTGGTACACTTTTTGTTTGAGGCGTGGCGAGGCAGTCTGTAGGATTTGCTGGCAGGCCGATTGCCCGGCGCTACTGAGCCTCGATCGCCTCATTTTGCAGCAATAAAGATGTCGACGAAGAGGGACCTGGATCGTGAGAAACAAGATATTTTCTGAGTTTATGCTGCAAAATGGCTTTAGAGCATCGGTTTACCAAACTTTCCTTGCATGAGCAGGGAAAGGACATGGTCTCAGGGTCATCGCGTCCAAAGAATCCGAATGGTTTGCCCTACGAACTAGCCGTCAAACCAGAGGACATTCCAACAATCCCCGATCCTGGCATCTTCAAATTTCCCACACCAACAAATGCCAATAATGCACCGTCAAGGAAACGGACTACTCCGGACTTGGCTCTGCCTACTCTATCTGAATGCGCAGCTCACCTGGAATTCCTGGAGACGCTTTTCATCTTGAGGCAGAAGATTCTTGTTTCGACAGAGTTGGATGATGCGATGCAGACCAAACCTGTAAGGGAAACCAAGACCGGTCATCAAGGAGATGAGAAGACGCTCAAGGATGATAAGCTTTGGGAACGAAGACAGGCGAAGTGGCCGAGATTTGTTGAGCTTGCTACAACTCGCTTCCTTTCGTGGCGAGAGCACTTCAACAAGTCTTCGGCAACAGAGATTACACGGGATACCCTCCCGCCTCTTGATATCCTTATGGTTTGGCATTCCACCCTTCTCAACCCTCGCCTATTCTTCAATACCTGTTCAGAAGAGCCTCTGTTTTCCGTCAAGTTTCCCTGGAAGCATATTCATCAAGCCATCGATAATACAGAGTGGGCTTTCACCCTACCGCCGGCTGCAGCAGCGAACTATGAAGAAGTATCTGGTTTTGCACCGAATCTCTTCAACGATATTCTGTCTTGGAAAGACCTTGCGTCCACCACGCTTACCCACATGTCGCACACTGGTTTCGGGGTCGTTGGCTATAGGCCCGCGATCTACGAGAGCCCGTGTAAGGAATACTCACAGCTCTTTCGAGAGTATGATACAGAATTGGCGAAAAAGCTCAGGGATGCTGTTATTCGTCAGGCATCGTTCGTTGATAAGATGAATTCCTTCATGTGGATACGCAGTCCTGCTCTCGAGGGAACCATTAGACGAGCTATGGCGCGGTACCGGAATTTCTGCAAGCTTCTCAAGATGTCCAAAACTACAGTCGTACCGACGTTAGATATTGATCTAGTTTGGCATACGCATCAATGCACAGCCAAGTATTACGGACAAGCGATGAAGGTCCTGACAGGCAAGTTTGTCAACCATGACGATACCATTGAGAAACCACAGTTGGGCGATGGTTTTGGTGAGACGAGAAGATTGTATCGAGTGTACTTTGCACAAGAGTATCGTTCTTGTGGGTGTTGGGACTGTCAGGCTCTTTTCACGGAACTTGAAAGGGCTGTGGAGGATGGGCAGGATGTCGATATGGATAAGATCACGGCCAAGGTCAAGGAGGATGTGTTCTACTATAGAGCAGTGGAATGGTCGAGGAGGCACAAAACGAGCTTGCCGATGCGGCGGGCTTGTGAGTAACTAAGAGGAGGAAGGTATCTTCTTGCATTGTAAGTATAGGTATACAGTTCCCGAGCTCTTGCAACACTCTAAGGGAAGCAAAGAGGGTCATTAGCAATCAAACTTTTTATATCGAGATGACCTTGACAGTCCTGGATCTTCAAGGGATCCGGCCGCCCTAAGATTTCACGGCCAGATTGGAAATAGCCCAGACTGTCAATACGCATCAGCATGAGGCAAGTACTAAGCCAAGTAAATGAGTTTCTGAAACATTTAGTTCATGTTTTCCGACCACCGTCAAGTGACATTCTATACCTTGATCATTTATAAGCACGACGCCTACACGAAGATTGAGAAGATCATACATAGCCACTGAAAAAAAAAACCTGGAAAAGCCAGCCTGAAATATAACCGGTGAAGCAGGTAATGCAACTAAGTGAAGTCTTCATAGTCGATATTGCCTTTCGATCTTTGAGAAATCTTAACATGTACATTAAACAGATACAGTGTCACTCAAGCAACAAACATGCTAAACCTTCTACCATAAAAGCAAGAAAGCCACGATAATTCCTTGGTAGGTATGCCACGCAACTGCACTGCACTGCCAGCTTATGGAAGACATTCACGGGAGGTAACCTCTCGCCGCGGACACCGGAATGGTAGAAGCGGCGTGCTGCGTCCTCCTCTTGGGGCCCCCAAGCCACACCTCCCACAGCGGGCTCGGTGCCGATCACTGCCCGCGATCGAACCTGATCAGGGGGGCTTACCTAAGGTAGTATCTGGCAGTCTGGCAACCCATGGACTCCATTGAGCTGCCTATACCTACAGGTACCTAGGTAGGTACCGAAAAGACTGGAGGGCAATTAGATTCCAAGAAACAGCAGTAATCACGTGATCGGTGCCACCTTGAGGTCGCCTCAAAATGGATTCTACCCAGGTCGCTGCTAAAATTTCTTTCTTCATCGGCTAAATCCACGCGGTCGACATTTCCACCCTCCTTTCTTTCACTCATCTATCTCATCTATCTCAAGCTTTCTCCGTCCTGCACCCTCATCCTGAGAATCATCCTCTGCTTCGCCTAGACGTGCATTCGTACTGGGCGAAGAGGACAGACGATATTCGAGCCCACTTGTCTTCATATTCTTTTGCAAGACTCTTTAAAGTTCTTCTACATTTCTGTGGTCTGAAGACTTTCATGAAGATTTTCATTTAACCCTCTCTGGTTCATCCTGTCGGTGGTTAGTTTTCTTCTTAATATCAAAGTGTGCTTCAGACACCAATTGACTGACCATTTGCTCTTCTCAGGCCTGGCAAGAACTTAGACACATCTGACATTCCCAAGACACATCTGCCATTCCTAAGCGACACACAAATTCGCAAAGTCTTCCATTGCTAATACGCTTCATTTTGCCCCACCAGTAAGAATTTCTATATCTATCTTGTGGTTTACTGTGCTAACTTTCTTACCAGAGAAACATGGCTGGAGAAGGAGCGAGTCAGGTGTTGGCCAATCAGGGCACAGAGATCGCTGAAATCTTTGCAAACTCGCTGAATCTCAATGAGCTCGGCTTCAACAAGTATCCTGTCCTGCCTTTGAATGATCTTCCTGTCGCACGTGTCAGAGAGATCTACGAAAAGATGGTTGACGACATTTTTTCGGTTGTATCTATGACCCGCGAAGACTTTCCTCAATGTTGGGATCGGTGCGTCACCCAACTTGAATCAGGAAAGGTGTTGTTGGCTACGATCTTCACCGAATTTGAGGGATATCAGACAATCAAGGACGCATGTGTGGAAGCGATCGGGCTTCCTCGCATGGATGAGCAGGCACCTTGCCTCCCTGCCCCAATCATGGTTTCTCTGATTGCTTCTATTAACTACCGCAAAATCGCCAATGCCAGACCTCACAGCTCCATCATTAACATGCTTGATGAACATGGCACTATGGCTTGGCTCAAGGTTGCCATTCAAGTCTTTGGAACAACCGGCCAGGATCCATTCTTGGTAACGCGGGACAATTCAGTCAATAGCCCGACAACCGAGAGATCTGATGGTATCTGGGCTGTCAAAGCAACCATGCCGCCGCCTCACAGGTACCTCGCACTTGTTCATCGCGAACTTCCCCGCCTTCGTGCCGCTCCCGAGTTTGCAAGCCATTTGGCTCGTCAAGGCGAAAGTCTAGAAGAAGCTTTGCAGAGAGTCAAACGCCGTCTAAGCCGTGACATCGGCGACGCAGATACTGGGGCCTCGGCTGAAGTCTGCACTGTGACTCGAACCATCAACCGGGACCAAGCTTTTGCGCGAGTCGGTGAGGTAATCGACCAGATGCGAGATCCATCAGTCGACCGAAAGGCATTCAAGCCTGAGATGGAACTCTTGATGGAAGTCCATATCTTTTCTGTTCTTCCTCGGGATATCAAGATGAGAGTGCATAGCTAGTTCCAACAGCACTCTCCCGAATCTCAGGAACGTATCCAAAAGTTTGAAGCTGTCTTGGCTCAGGATATCACCGAGACCTCCTGGGAACTCCAGCTCCCAGGTCAGCGAATTGAAATGCAGGACTCAGACCTTGCTGGGCCCTCTATGAAACTCCTCGGAGCTCTCGTCAACAGTCTTCCCAAGAAGGACAGTAAGAAACTCGCGAGGGCCCGCTTCATCCAAGCCTGGAAGGACGTCAAGACTTTCATCGACTACCAGCAACGCTTCCGTGACGACTGGACCAAGTTCGCGGAGATGCCTCTGCAGAATCGCTCTCCCAACACTTCACCCATTTCCGATGGGACCCTAGAGCAACTCGAAGGAACCCCGGAGCAGCTCAAAGAAACCCAAGAGCAACTTACAGTCATCCAGGAGCAACTCAAAGAAACCCTTGTCCAAGCTGTCAGGGACAAGCTTGAGTCCCAGAAGACTGCCCCGCAGGAGGTCGTTGATGATTTCAAGGCGCTTTACATTCTGTTTCGACGCGATGGCTTAGTGATTCCCTGCGAACTCCATAACCTTGCTGCATACAGCCTCAACGCGGATCAGCACAATGACGTCTTGGCTGCCCTGCCTGATGAAGAGATGCTAGATGCAGATGCCTAGAATCCTTGAAGGCATGCAAGTCCTGAGGTTATTGCCCAGCTTGACTCTCAGCACTAATCTCCACTTCATGATTGTCGCTTTCGCCTGGCTCGTTCATGTCTTTTCCCAGTCCTTTTTCTGTCTTTTCGGCCAGCCTTTGACCCTTCCTGTTTTTCAGGGAGGGCCCAAGTAGCACTCTTCACTCAATCGGCCCAGGATCGCAAGAGCATTTGCTCACGCTATACCAGCTCTCAAGCACTTTAACGTGCGTGGCGATGTGCTACTGTTTTTACGCTGAGTTCCTTTCACCGGGTCTACATACCGGTCACTTAATAAATAAAAGTTCTGTTCATGAAACCCGCATTAATTCGTGACGGTGAAGCTTCATCATATGTCCTACTCGTGATTGATTGCCTCGAGTTGACTACTAAGGTACTTGGGTGCCCTAGTACCTAGCCTGAGGTAGGTACAGGGCGTGATGGCGGCCGTCACGCCCCACAGGCTTAGGCGGGAGGTGTACAGTGCGAATACAAGATACGCGACCCGTCGTCGCCCTGCTATTCCATCCCAGGTATCTTGGCTTTTTCTCCCTTTTTTTCTCCTCTCTACGGCTAAGTCCGCTATTTGGTTCCAAATGGCAGGTCGTCATTCCTTTACATTTCTTACGGCCATGAATTTATAATTCTTTTCGAGACAGCTACCGCTCTTTAGTGAGTTGTGGTGTTCCTGCACGATGCCATGTCGCAGTCTGGTGGTACGTGTTTGTTCTTGGTTGTTGGGCCATCAAATCTTAACTGATGATAGCCTCGTTGTTGCTCAGTGGGTGCGAGCTTACACATCCAGTCACGCTCAGTTGGTCTCGACTAGACCACAAGGTTTTAGCCGAACCCTGGCTTGCTAGAGCCGGCCGACCTCACTAGATCAAAGGTATGTTACAATGGAGCAGCTCGTAGAAGCAGTCTCAATGGCTTTTGGGGTTGCCTTCAATGGGGCTAACCACATTCAGCCAGGGAGCTGGTCTTGATTTAGCTGCCTGCTCCTTGAGTTAGATATTTGATTACATTTTATTATTTACATTCTAGAGCTATGTAAGATGCAAATGAGTTTATAATAGCTAACTCCATTCTTAAGCAGGATTAGATTTGCTATCTCCTTCGCCCTTTTTTCCTCTCTAGGGCTTCTCCACCACCACGATTCTTTTTCCTTGCCACTATTTCTTCTCGACCCCATTCAACTTTCACCTCTACAAAGCTTCCTCGATCTTTATTCCTCTCAAAGTCTTCGCTTCGCTCACGGAGTTGATCTCAAGGAAGTCATCGGGATATCTGTCGCCAACGCCTCACCTCCTCTTGACACTCCAAACAACTCTTCCCCTAGCAACTCCTTTCCCAAGCATATCATCCGCTTCCCTCAAGACCCCCAAGAACCTCGGAGATCTTCTTATCACATCTTTCATCTCCTATTTCTCTCAACCACGAGCAGGTCTTCAAGACTTCGGCCAAGCACATCCCCGTCCTTCAAGACTCTAAGAATCTCAGAGACCTTCTTATCACATCTCTCATAACCATTTCTTTCAAGCACAAGGCAGGTCTTCAAGACTTTCTATCACCACTACTTCGGCCATTACTGGCAACACATGGTGTCGATTCATCCACATCCCTTGTCGCAGTAGGGAATGTCTTCGGATCCTTCTCCACTTCAAGTCGCAACTCAGCAGGTAACATGTCCGATCAAACGGCAATCTTACATAGCTAACGAGTAACACAGATCTGAATAAAGGACTGAGCTGACACTCAGTACTATTCCTACCTCCTATTGTCAAATTCCACCGTCTCGCACAGTGGACTCCAAGTAAATTCATTGTAAGTCTTTACAAACAACTTCTGATTGTTACTGGACGTGGACTTACACTCTGGTCTTTTAGACATCGTCTGGAAATAGGAGAATCTATCAACATGGCGACAAATCCATCCGCTCCTATCACGGACCTCATCAATAAAGTCCGGGATGGTTCCATCAACCTCAGTGATCTCACTGTTGAGAATTGCCCTCGCCTCCCGCTCAAGAACATCTCGCCCAAAAAGGTCGAGAGATTGTATATTCAGATGGTTGATGAGGTTTTCAAGACAGCCGGCGTTGACAAAGTTGATGCACAGGTCTGCTTCCAAAAGTGCGTTACGAGACTCATTCATGGCAAACCTTTCTCCGCGTCCACTGTTGGCGATTTCAAGGGCCGGAAGTCTGCTAGAAGATATGTTGAAGCTGCCGCGAAGCTGCATGCTGACACTTCAGAGTCCGTTTGCATTCCAGCCCCACAACTCGTATCTATGATTGTGCTGCTCACTATTCGTAAGGTACGAATAGGAATAGACAGGTTTTTGAGTCAGAATCCAGTGTTCTTCCAACTCTTCGGACGCTTTAACATGTCACAATGGCTATCCTTGGCCATCAAATTCTACTTCCGTCTTCAAAACGACATTTTCGTTATCCGGAATGATGAAAGTCTCGGCCAGCCTCAGCTTCACAAGAAGACTCTCATGAACAAAGAGGTCTGGGTTGTCAGTATCAACATGTCTGTTGATATGCCGTGCATTCTGCCACAGCACCTGGTTGATCACATCAAGACACTTGAACGGCCAGTGAATCAGGACGTCACCATGTCTGGTCTTAATGACTCCCACATCGCTGAATCGAGCGATTCTGACTCGAGCGACATGGTCACCTTGACAGTCACAACCACCCTCGGTGAAGCGCTTCAGAAGGCTGGAGACCTTCTGCAGAAGCTATGGGCGCCTGATGTTAACCAGGCATCACTTAAGCCGCAATTGGAGGGGTGGCTGAGCGAGCTACACATTCGTGTTATGCCACGAGCCATTAAGAGTGACCTTATTCAGTGGTGTGATATGTACTCGAAGAACTGGTGTGGTTTTATCCAGTCGTGCGCGAATGACGAACGAGAGACCTGGGAATTCGAAACATTGGTTCCTGTGGACTCAGAGCTTCACACTCCTGCAACCGGTGGATTGAACTTTTTGCGAAACATCGCTCGACTTGGGAAGAAGGCCATGCGACTCAGTGGTTCCAACCCCGGCGAAGCCCAGCGACTCATGGGACGCTACCGTGATGGACTCAAGCTGTTTTCCTTACACTACGAAAATGATGTGCAGACCGAGAACCGTCTCAAGAGAATCGAAGGCGAGGTGGCTAGAATTGCCACCGCTGTGGAGCAGATCACCGCTTCACGTCACAACAGCAAGGCGGATATCGAAGAGGTTTGGTCTCTCTGCTTCCAGCAGCTGGGCAATGTTCCAGATTGCGTCCGACGTCTCGCTGGTGCCAACTTGACTCCTGAAGAGATGCAGGAGCTGGAGGCTCGCCAAATGGTCTAGTAAGAAAATCAATCTTACAGTGAGTTAATGGACAATTTATCTGCTGTTTCAATCTAACACGCAACCCAGGACAATTGATGGTTGCGATGCTGGCGCTTTTAGATTTCCCCAGGCTTGAATGGGAGACTATAGTACGTGCTTGGGGAGTGTGATTTTGGCTTGGGTTTCTTTTCCGCAACTGGGATGGATTCGGAGACATGGGAAGCAATGGAGGAAAGGACTACTAGGGATTAGAGGTTAAAATAATTCGGGAGACAAGGAGATTGGGAGAACGGCTCACTATAGCAGTTCATGGGGCAGTTTTACAGCAGGAAAGACACTTAAGAATGATTCATACAGACTTTTACTTTATGGCAAATAAGAAGTTTAAGTAACATTATAATATAAACTCCAAGTAATAGCAAATATGTTATACAGGTATTGTCCCCCCTTGCACATTAAAACCATAGAGATAGCTGCTCTCAGAACCACAGGAAAGGTATAAAGGAAACCATGGCGAAATGAAAAGAAAACAACAAAAATGGCAATAAAGAGAACCACAAGAAAGCCATAAAGTGAGTCGTCAAGAGAGTCGTCAAGAGAGTCGTCAAGACAGCCTCCATGAGAGTCCTGAGGAGAGTTGTGAAGATAGTTGTGAATAGAGTCATAGGAAAATGTATGATGTCTGCCAATCTAGTTGTTCTTCTTGGGGGACAGAGGGTGCTTGTAACCTGGTTCTTTGACTGAAGCTTGACGATCGTGAGTTGGCGGGATGTTTTCCTTCTTTGCTAAAGCCTGAAACGCTTGTTGGTAAGGCGGCGTGTCTTGACACTCAAAGCCAATGAAGTTGATGGCGGGGGATGGTGGTAAGCTGTGCCACAAGGAGAATGTGATAGCAAACACAACAATAATAGACGATGACCTATAGACTTTGTCGACTCTGACATGGCCGATTTCGTAAGGGCGACTCCCAATCCAAGCCTGCATGGCCCCCAGTGTTTGGATGTCAGTGTTATTGAGGTGCACAGACAGAATTACATTGGCTGGTTGGAGTCTTAGTCCTGGGGTCGGGGCTGGAAACCAGGACTGGTGAGTGGCGAGACGAGTAGGCATAAGGAAAAGTGAATGGACATGGTCGTCGTGGTGCTGGAGGAAGATGGGCATGGCTGCTAGCTCTGGCCGCCCACCTTGCATTACAAAATGCTTTGTAGCCAGTCGGTTGTATAGCTGGGATGTGCTTAAGATTTGCCCCTGGTTGTAGGCATGTTCTAGTTGCTGTACAACGTTGTTTGTGAAGCCGTCAGCTCCACCGCCGCATTGGCTGTCGAAACTGCAGGCAGCGATGAGTTCCTTTCTTTGTCCTATGCTACCACTAGCAGCATGGCAGCAATCTAGAAGAATGAGAACGTTTGATGGGGACGGGTCTAGAATCGCGTGTCTGAGACGATTGAAGTCAATCGTCGGGTCTTGTATTGCCTGTGCAGATGAGACGTGACCGCTATATGACTGCGACTGACTGAGATGAAGTTCGTTATGGTTTTGGGATGGGTTTTGCATCTTCTTCCCGTGACCGATATAGTGCAGTATGGCAAGACAGTTCTCGTCCATGTCTGCTACAAGTTCACTCAGCGCCGAACCCAGGCTTGCTTCAGGATCAGGATCGCCGTCTTTGATCATGAACGAGACGGCATCATAGCCATACGTCTTGAGGAAGACATCTCGAATGCGGTCACTTGTACTCTCAACTCCGAGGTGTTGTCTCTCTCTTTCAAAATGGACACAGAGAGCTCGGGCTTTCTTATAAGGTCTTTGCGGAAAGTTAAACACGGCGTTGCTGAGACAGGCTTGCTTTAATGCAGTGTCAAACTGATCGAGGCTCATATGCTGTGGACGCCACCTATCGGGCAAGTTTGAAGTAGCCATGGCGATCTTCCTTTGATGGACAGGCAATGACTAAAAGTGGTAAGTAGGTGAAGAAAGTTAGGAAGGAGTCTCTTTATGTATAGAAATTTCGGAATATAAAATTTGAGTAAAGAAAGTATACTTACTTTAGAACTTGCTCATGAAACTTAATATTTTATCGGCTTCATGGGTTGGCTGTGCTGTTAAGAAGGTTTGTTGTTAATGCCAGCCATATGGATTTAGCTGTAAGGATCAGCTTCGCGGCACTGCCCGGTCAGACAGCTGCCTAAAAGATTACCACCCCTCCCGTGCGACTTGAAAGCCCCAAATCACGTGAGTGGCTTTACACACATCTTCTGTTGCCCCAGCCTGTTTACCTTTTTTCTTCTTCAGGCGGCTAAATCCACATGGTCGATCTCCTTTCATTTATCCCTCACGACTCTCCCAAAGCTCTATTAACGTTAAGCTTCGAGAGTTTACTATTATCACAAATCAAATTTAAGAAGGCAACAGCCTTGCTTTTTTTCACATTATCAACGCAGTCCTTGGCGACTTGAGGTTAGCAAGACACTGGCCGGCCAAAGGATAAACAAGACTGACATGCCTAGTGCGAAAAAGTAAACAACTCCGCCTTCGAACAAAATCAATTCCCACACCCTATCTTCGCATCACATTTCAAGTCCCTTCTCTCCTTTAGTCCATTCATCTTTCCACTACTCACTTCAACATGACTATTGGCGAGGAGCTGGTGGACCGATTTGAGACTCGCTTTACTCGCGAAAATCGTCCCAAATTCATGTTCGAGGAGGGTACTGATGAGGACACTGAGGATGAAAACCTCGGTATTCGGCCTGTCCGACGTGCCAAGCCCCAGAACTCCAATGTCATCAAGACCACACCTAAAGAAAGTCCTCAAGACTTGGTTCAAGAGAACAATGAATCCGCGTCTCAAGGCTTGCCTGATAATATCCAAGACCCTAACTTTGGAGACTTCTCGGGTAATGAGAGTCCTGAGAATGACCAACCTCCTGCTCCTGTTGAGCCCCGCCGCTCCCAGAGAACTCTTCAGCGAGAATCTGCTATTTGCTACGACGTTGATGAAGTTGGTATTGGCAACTACATCTACCCCTCCTCCCGCATTAGTGTTCGACTGGTTAAAGCGCACCCTTCCAATTCGCAACACTACTCTTGACGACAACCAACAAGTTCACACTTCTCTCAAAATACCCCCCTGGTACTGAGGTCAAGGTGTTTCGTATGTCCGACCAAGAGTTTGAAAGAATAAAAGAGAAAGGTTTTATTTCTCAGCATGCTGGAAAAAACGACTTTGCATACATTGGTATTTGTCTTCCTCTGAACAAGTATCCGACCATTGAAGGTGTTGGACCGTTTGTTCCGCAGCATGCAGAACATGGCCTCTACCTAGACAACGACGACTTGGTCGAAGGAAAGGAACGTCTGAGTAGACTACTTTTCCAGCGAGACCGTGTTCGTGTCCTTGTCACTCGGGCAAAGAATTTCAAAGACCTTTTACCCTTCGTGACTCTTGACGACATGAACTCAACGCCTTTTGACTATGGCTACGGGATTCGCGAGTGAGTTAAAATATTTGCAATAGACGTATAAAAGTACTAACCAGATTATAGACATCGATGGGACGATAAAGTCTATAAAAGAGTAATCGAGGCCAACCCTGGGAAGCCCTTTCCTACTATTACCCGCTACGATAATTCTGAGCTTCTTGACACGGCGCTAGAGATGGTTCATGTCCAAGATGTATTTGAACATCGGAGGGACTTGGCTGCCCTGTCCGAAGATCGCCACCCCATCCTTGTCTAGAAGACAAAGAAGGCGGTCATCGCTCTGATTAATCCCGACGAGTCCTGGGTAAGTCCATGTCTTCTATTAGCCTCCTTCATTGAGCTAACTATCGGCCTGCAGTTGAACACCAATGCGGACGCCTTGGCTCGCTCCATCAAAAAGCCAAGCAGCCGGTATCGCGTTCATCTCTACTGCCCCGGCTTTGACAATACATCTTGGGGTAGCGAAGAGGAGATACCTATTTCCAGTATGGAAAATCCCACACCTGAGGAGCAGTTTAATCAAGACTGCAATGCCGACAATGCGAACATGGAACAGGGAAGTTCTAAGCCGTCTCTCGAATCTCAAAAGTCCATCTGGGATGTGGTTACCCTACCCTCCACCTCATCGTACTTGGAAGGTGTCGATCTGCGTGGGGCCATTGCTGTAGCCTTGAAGCTGAAGGACAAGAATGATGGAGGCTACCAACCGGAAGCTCCAAATTCATATGCTGACGCAATGAAACTTCCTCTTAGCAAGGTTGGCACGGCTGCATTCTTCTGCCACTCGGGCGTCAGAAGTGAGTCACAGCGGGTATCAGCCGTTCATCGCTTACGCCGCGAGGCTCAAATGTGGCCGTTGACTGGTGATACCGCTACCAGGCAAAAGATCAGGCAGTTCTTCACCGGAAAGGGCCTCGATGTTCCACTACCAACACCTTCTGAACTCGACAGCGATGAAGCATTCCCGATGCCAAGTATCCCAACTTTCAATCTGCTAGGCATCGACATCGACCCAGCTGTGCTTCAAAAGTGCCTCGGCCTCCTGGATCCGGACGACACAGACCGCTTCCAACAGTATTTCTCCAAAATGTTCTTCAGCATGGCGGTAATCTCAGCCCCGGCGGGCTCTGGAAAGTCCTACATCACTGCGGTGATTGCTTCCATCCTTGGGCTCAGTGAAAGCCACTCCCAGTGCATAATCTCCGCTCCCTCGAACATCGCATGCGACAATATTGAGGAACGAGTATCTGGCATGGCTCAAAGTATTGTGGAGCAGTTGCCGCAAGGAAACCCTCAGCCTCGTATCCCAATGTCGGTGCGTGGCTTTGCGCTTCACAAGGAGGCCAGGAAACTCATGTCGCTCCTCCGTGGTCATTCTGTGAAAGAGGACAATGAGCTCGACCCGTCGCCCTGGAAGTTTCACCATTCTCTCTGTTGGTGGACAGCTCGGGCCCTCGGTTATGAACTGGAGGGCATCAAACAGCTGGATGTGGATAGAGAGAATGAGGACTTGGGCAAGCTATATACGAAGCTTCAAGGCCTCGATGACGTTGTTCCCTCATGCCCTACGGATGAGGACGATTCAGACAATTCCGATTCCGAGGTCGAAATCACAACGAAGAGGACCTTTGAGGAGTTCGCCGCTCTAGTCCAAATTGCCCGAAAGACCATGACCTTTGAGGAGTATGAAGAGCGACAAAAGGCCCAAGGAAAGAAGATCGAGCTGCGCAATGACATCGGTCGCCTGATGCGTGAGGTTGTACGATGCGCCAACTTTGTGACAGTGACACCGGCCATGGCAGGTTCGCAGCCATACAAAAGCTTCAATGCCTCGCATGCCAAGGCGGCCTTGTTCGATGAGGCAGCGGCTATGCATCGGACAGACGGACTCATGGTGTTTGGCAACTCTATGCGACCCGTTTTCGCCGTCGGAGATGAGAAGCAACTCCCGCCAACACTTCTAACTATGGGAGAAACCTACCCAGATGGTACCGCGGTCAACCGTTTCGGGCAGGATGCGAAGCTTTCTTGGCTATCGTGGCTCCTGCACCTGAAAGTCCCGGCCTTTCATCTCTATAAGCAGCATCGAATGGCACAAGGAATGTTTGATCTGTCACTTCGGTTGACTTACAGTCACCTTGAGGCTCGGTTCTCGTATGGTCCGTCGGCTGCACTAGAGAACTATCCCTTCGCCGGTGCTATCCGGGAGTTTTTGAACGACCACCATGGACTGCACCTGCCCCCTGACATCATGTCTCCGGTCTTCGTGAACTGCAAGGACTGCCCTTGTCGCATTGATGACACTACAAAGTCGAAACACAATCCACGTGCAATCGCATGCATGATGGTGTGGCTTGAAGACTTTGTCAAGGCGGTTAAGTTCCCCGCCGATCGTATTGTCGCCATCATGCCGTACCGTTCCAACCTGTGGCATATTCGTGCTGAATTGGCCTCCAGCACTCTCCTAAAGGATGTCCAGGCTGCGACCATCGATTCGTACCAGGGTCGAGAAAACGATATGGTAGTCCTGTGTCTTGCGGTAGATAAAAGCACCGGTCCATGCTTTACTGCTCAACCTCAGAGACTTAACGTCGCGACAAGTCGTCATAAACTATTCATGGTCATCTTCGGGGATATCGAAACATCGCGAGCGGCCGACACGACTCAGGCGGCCAACACGTCCCAGTCCATAGAGGCGACTGCTGAAGGCGGAGCAAAGACGCATATCAAGTCTGATATGTTTGACACTCTCATCAACTGGTTCAAAGAGAAGAACCGTGTGGTCCATGTGCAGGGAGATCCTTCTATTGACCCCGAAGAAGAATCCTACGGGGAGGGAGACACATTCATGGCCCCTCCCGCTACGCAGGAGGACACGGACAATTGGGGAAATCCCAAGCCAAGCAACCCAACCGATGGATGGAACGTTCCCGAGTCAGGCGGTGCTGCTGGAGGATCTGGAGGGCCCGAGCCAAGCGGTGCTGCCGGCGGATCCGGAGAGCCCAAGTCAGGCAGTGCTGCCACAGCATGGCCCGGGACTGGCCCACTGGTTTCAAACTGGTAATTACTTTTCCAACGTGCATAAACAGTATGTTCCTCAACCTGGCACTTGACTGACCAGAGGCTAACGCATCCTTGAATAGCAGAAGGTTTCGTGCAGCAAACCCGAACAGCAACAAAACACCTTGAAGGAATGAACACATGTAATGTTGATTGAGACTTCTGCCACTGGGTCCCTACGGATATGCATAGATAAGACTTTTCGGAGGAATATGCTGGACTTGCATAGGTGATAGCAAACTCAGAATAGCAAACTCAGATTGTGTCCACGTAAGTCATAAATGTCTTGGGCCAAGTCTTGGGGACTTTCAATTAAATGTGAAGTAGCAGAGGTTGTAACCAGAATCATCCCACATTAATCCATGCTAATTGAAAGGCCAATTACGTGTTCAATTTCAAGTCATTCACAATGTCACGAAGCCTTACGCCATCCCCGAACGCCTCACAACGGATGCTACTGCTAATGAAAGAATCCTAAAGTTAACCTTCAATCTAAGCATGAAGACCCTGGCAGTTCTGGACAGCACTGATTGCTCGGCGAAATGTTTGTTTTTCGTCCTCGAGGAGACCGAGAACTGGCTTCTCAAGTTGCTCATAGTATCAACAGACATGGGTATCGGGTCACAAGCAAGGAATCATAACCGGAGTTAGATGCCAAGGCAGCCCTGTGCTTTTGACAAGTCACTGTTACAAATGGCGGTGGGTTGGCGCCGTGGGTCCAAACGCTTTTGTTCGAGGTCGGATGAGATACAACAGAGTAATGCTTGGTTCGCTCCAGGTTTGAATCGTCACAGATTTGAACAACTGGAGTATGGGAAGCCTTGAAACGGCCCCAATGGTTTGTGGAATACAGACATCAACGATCTCAGGAGACAGACTATTGGAAACATGTCACAGAGGCTTGTAAGCTATATGCGGCAGAGATACAAAGCCGTAGGCAGAATGTGTTCTATGCTACTTACGAAACATATATGAATACGTTTGAAAGAAGACCAAAGACCATAACCACCAGAATCCCCCGTAGAATGGTTATGATGCTATGCATACTTGAAAGTCTATTTATAAGTCAGACCTCTGAGTACACAAGGAAAGAAATATGATGCGAGATACTTACAGTAGTAAACAATTCATCTCAGCGTCAGCTTGAAGTGCGATGAAGTTGATTGCCCTGAGATATGATTTTTAAAGGTTGGTAATAGAAGACGGGGCCACATGATCTCAAAGGAGAGACACGGTCTCGTTGTTCTGGGCACAAGATGGGATCTCGTCGTTGCTGTCGTGGGATGGGATCTCGTTGTCTTTAGCTGCGGGTGAGCTTTGGTTCTTTCCAGTCTCGCGGTTGCTCTAACGAGTTGTTAGTTATCTGTATCCGCAAGAAAGTATGCAACCTCTTCTTCAAGACTAGATATAAGCCTTGAACTTACTCTCTTGTTAGCAACACCGCGTCCACGACCGCCTCCATGACCGCCACGATCGCCTCCTCGGTGGCCACCTCCGTGACCTCCTTCTCGGTTGCTGCCGCCGCAGCTACAACCGTAGTAGTTGATTGTAACGGTGCTATTGTAGATATGGTTTGCCATTCTCTAAAAAAAAAATTTAGTTCTTGATCCGCAGTGTAAAAGTGTATTATGATCGAAGCCTTATCCGAGTGCTGGATGACCTCAAGACATATCTGGGTACCAAGGAAAGCAAGTTGGCAAAACGCAACACTGAGAAGAGTCTATTAAGTAATAAATCTGGGAAATGCTATTGCCACTTCTAATGACATTTAGCGCAATGTAGGATGCCAAATGTGGCCCAGGTTGTGATTCGCGAAAGGTTCTCTGACACTTCGAGGCCGCCGTGCACGCCACAGTCGAGCACAAAGAGTCACAACAAGGCTAGCACTTGCATAGATCCCTCTGACATCAAAATAGCTTGTATAGGAAGCAGATATAGTCCCGTTTGCTGCAGTGTTGGGGGAAATGAAAAGCGATAACTTACCGAGGTCGAGGCTGGTGAGAGAGAAAATATCGAAATGAAGAGCGGCTCAGAGAATTTTAGGAGATTGTGGTTGCTCCAGTTATTGAAATGGAACTGGCTTGTACGCACATTAGTAGGTACCTACCTGGCTTGCAATAAAGGTACCTACCTTAGGTACCTAGCTTACTGACAGTGTCTATTCATTCCAAGTCCAAAAGACTTCTCCCTCCTGCTCGTTCACAAAGAGTACCCTCGAACCATGCTGGAAAGGTTTTAACGAGGCATTGAGATTCCATTCTGAAAATCCTGGTAAAAGATTTCTGTATCTTTCTTCCGTATGAAGAACTACCTCAAGTATGTAAGGATAAGATTGGTCTATTTCGCTCAAGCCCAATTTCAGCTTCTCACTGATTACCAAGCTGTTCTACTCTATTTCCTGACTGAACCCAAGAGGTCAAAGCAGCCCTTGCCAAGAACTTCAATCTTGTTCTCTGGATAGAGGACCAGGCTTGACTCTCATTCATAAAGGGGCCTAAGTGTCTGATCTACCTCTAGTTTCATATAGGCTTTTTCGGGTCCATAGATACCAAGAGGAACAGCTCCTGTAGCATGACTCTAATTCAGCCAGACATCGAGCTACTTCGGTCATCCGTTGTCACAAGGGCTTGGGTTCATGAAAGGACGGTCTCACTTAAACTTTGTACGAGCTCTACCATGCACTGTGCAGGCGGATATAACGTTGAGAGCAACTCCATGAGACCTATCTTCGCTGTGGAAGATAAGAACCAACTCTCTCTAACAATCCAGGCATGGCCGAAAAGTATCAGAGGGGTGGCATACGAAATGTGCTTTTGAGAGTTTGGCTTTGAGATGAGAGAATTGACAGTTGATGCATGCATCACACGCCTTGACTCGCATGCAGATGGTACCGCAGTCAAGCCCGTAGGAGAGGAGGTACCTTGCATAACTTGGCACCTTTACTTGAAGATTCCAGTATTGCATCTATATCAGCAGCATTGTATAGACACAACTCCCGCCAACACTTCTAGCCATGGAAGAAATCTATGTGGACGGTTCGTATGCTGACTGAAGTGTGCCTTTGAAAGTGTTATTTTGAGTTGATAGTCCCCACAGTTGATGGCTCACATCACGCGCCTCACACATCCTGTAGAGATACAGTCTTCTTAGTAGCTCAGGTAGTAAGACTAGATGTGGCTGTCATCATGAGAACACCCTACCGTCTTCAGAACCCCACTTTTGATAGCGATAAGCAAGCTCTTCCAAGACTTACGATTCCAAGTTTTAATTGAGCATAGTACTAGGTATGTTTAAAAAACATCGCCATGACTTGATTTGTAAATAGCCAGGCAGTGCAACATGAGAGATATTCTCTCTGGCAAAGAAGATAATACATAACCAATCCTGAATGCTCAAAAGAACTGATACATTCTGGAGAAAGCCACTGCCACTTGTTCAACACATCCTTTAGGGGTAGGTAGATGGCAGTGAAGCTATATGTTGCTTCAAGGACCACCAGCACGGCCATTGTAATCCCAATAACCCTCACCCTTAGATCGACAAGTACCGATAACGCAGTAATAACCGCCGCCCTTGTTGTTCTCGTTAGGTGAGTACATAACATAAGGGGTCCCTCCTTGGCCCTCAGTACATGTGTTCTTAGTCCACTCTTGGACGGTATCTAATACTTGTCAATTTTTCCCCACGTTCTTTGCCTCAAGCGACTTACAAGCTGTGTGAGCAATGTTGTACCAAATACAGACTGTCTCCCCTTTCCCAGCGTTGCAGGTGTAACTATTGCCAGTCGTCCAGCTTTCACTGACGCTGAAGCCTCCTGAGATCCAGCCACCACCTGGACTACTGACACCGGCAGTTCAACCAAGTGTAGGATGTTGAATCAGTTTGACCGACGGAGCATGATGCAGCATTGGCACAGTTGATGTTTTCCTGGAATCTGTCAATAAAAATCTTACATACTGCGCTACTATAATAAGGCAAAGGGATATTCACATACCGATAGCTGCTTGTGGAAATAATTCTGGTGGGGATCGCCTGTTTGGTCAAGTCAGAGACTATCATATCAGGGATATTGGGGGGTAGTCACCATCCCCAACAAGCGTTGTTCTAGTGAACCAGCCGGAGCAAAACGTCTGTCTCTTTTCAAGCTCTGCGCCTCGAGAATGCATCTCGTGGCTCAAGCTCCTCCTCTGGAGCGACTGCAATTCGCCATCAGTGGTACTATCGCTAAAGCAGCTATCTTTCTTGTCTTTTACTACTATATCGGTAGAGTCCCAGGTGACATTTGAGCACTGTATAAGAGTATATTGAGGGTTGGAAATGCGAGAGCATGCAGGCCCACCAGACCACCCAGACAGGGAGTAGACCAGATAGCTGGCATCGCCAACAGTGAAATTACCACTGCCAGTATCATCGACATCGAAGAAGTCAATAGGATACTTAGCATGAATGATACTGCCACATGCCTCTGCAATGACCTTCCTATCAGAGCCCACAGCGGTCACAGAAGATGCCTTTGTATCTTTCTCAAGGCGCCAGGTTACCTGGATGTCAGCCGCCAGAGCTGTAGAAAGGAATAAGAGAATAGTGGTAAGAGATCGCATCTTGTAATGGAGGAGAAGTAGAGCTGTGACTGATGATAAAGATTTCTCTCCTCATCGAGGCATTCCTATGACTTATATACCCTTTGCCAGGTCTCCCAGCATGACATAAGACCATACTGTTTATACAGAGCACAGTGAAGCCGACAGAGTGAGTATGGATCGGTATGATCACTGCAGTAAAACAACTTCCTTGACCCGCCGTTGCGCCGCGGGATTCAAAGGATTCTGTCTTCTGCCTTGATTTAAGCTTAGACGCAGTGTGTAGGATAAATGCCGCATGGACAGCCTAGTATACTTTTAGAACTGAATGCAGCATTAATTGACTTCCCCAGAATTGTTCCGGGGTTATTAGTGCGATAATATACGCCAAAGACAATCAAAATCCTCTTCCTTGACAGATCGTCGAGTGGGCGATTTTCTCTATTGTGCTGCCTAGAGTGACTTCCTTAAACCCGGCAAACTCAATGGCTCTATCTTACTTCTAACTTCCCCAAGATGACATGAATCCAGTGTTGATTTGAGTTACATAGACCTGGTGCATCCTTTCGGTTGCTCCTCAATCCCGGTTTTTGCGGACGACAAGGCTAACAGAATAGCCGGGGATGAAATAATGGAAGAAATATCAAATAATTGACGTAGTTACTGCCGAACATGTTGCTCAAAGAAGCCAAGCTCCTCAATACAATTTTGCCCAACTACAATCGTCGAGTGTGAAAACTAATGATATGGCCTGATATCAACCGGCTTTCGATGCCACTAATATTGCGGGTTAAATTTGCGTCTCAGGGAGTGCCCGGCGTCATGAACGCGCGGCCAATCAAGAGCTTTGTCGCACCCGGGACTGCAGCTTTAAAAGCAAAATGCAACCATAGCCCCTTAAATGTTTTCGCTGACAGTGTAACAAAGATCGGCTTGAAAACCGGTCACGAGACCAATGTTCACTATTCATCCTCTCCAACCCAAGTCTTCCTCCAGCACTCCTTATGTGGGAACGGCTCCTATTGTCATCAGTTAATGCAGAGAGATCTTTCCCGCCTTCCTTTATTCTTATTAGCCGCTTTAGGGATAATCTTCAGTTACGTATCTTAGCTTTTCTATAGCACTTAAAAATCCCAATATTTACCTCTATTATTAGCATTGAATAGTATCTCTAACTTAGTCTAATCTACACATACCTAAAAGTAAATTCCTTAAATATATTTTTATAGCTAAAATTTATAGTTAAGACCTTAATTAGTCTACAGAATTTAAACTTAGTAATTAAATTTAAGTATTAAAGAATTAATTAAAATCAATTTAAATACTACTAAATCTACCCTTCTTTGGAATTTGGAATTGTATTAGCTTGATGGCTCTCAGCCTTGTCAATTGACATGGTGAAATCTCAATCTTGCACAGCCTCGCGAGGCAGATTTGCGAACCACTTACGTCAGATCATTTTAGGGGCTCCAGCAATGCCCTCTTTCAACTCAAGCTTATCAACATCCGCGACAACTTTTCTCAAAAGCCTCAATCTCAGCTTCAACATGGCGGATCCCATTTTGATTATCGGAACAGCGGGAGCTATCGCAAATATTATTGATGTCCTCACTAAAACAATCACAACGGTATGCGATATGCGACAAGCCTGGAAAATCGCCGATCTCAGCGTGTTCGCATTCGAAAACCAGCTCAATCTTCTCAGGTTCGCACTTTTTGAAATTCAGAAATGGGCCGAATCCAGATCCAACGAACAATCTCATCAATTGGCGATGCAAGTGGACAGCTGCGTAACATGCTGTCGGCTTCTAATTGGTAAGATTGATGGCGAAGTGTCACAGTTTCAGAAAACGGCAGCTGGAGATCTAGAGTTGGGTTCAAAGCTTTCATTCCTGTTCAAGACAAAAGATATGGAGCAGATTCAGCGGATTATTGATCAACAGACACATACATTGACCCTTCTGCTAAGTGCATGCAACTCGTGAGTTCGCCGATCTCGGAACGGTTTTGATTGTCTAACATCACTATAGAAACGCCTTGGAAGAGCAAACAAAAATCTTACAGCAGCCTAAGCTTATACGAGCTCTCCAGGACATAGATCGAGACACTGCTTCTCTTATTGTTCATCGAGACTCAGACTCCATAATTACAGCTACATCTGTAAGCTCTTCGCGATGGTCCGTTCAATTCGCGTTTGATCGAGAGCTTTTTATCACCAAGGTTTACGACAAATGGATTCGGAAGCTTGCAATGACACGGCGGAGCAATAGTTACGGCTCGAAAGATACAAAGAGTGCACCTACCAATGAGCAGCAAACTACTCTCACACGTACAGACACTGCCGCATCAGAGGAATCGTCTCGACCATCAGAAACCTCTGGAGCACGAATGAATACTTTGGCACATACCACCATGGGAACAGAGATGCAACCTCTGGGGCGAAGCCGAACCAGAAGCAGCTTGGAACTCCAAACCAAGGAATCCCATCGCATTGATCGGAACTTGAGACGTGATATGAAGTCGGCCGATCAAGAGATCAAAGTTATCGTTCTTGGTTCAGTGTCGAGGAAGCGAGTTTTTGAAGAGATGAGGTTGTCAGGTGGCCGACGACAATGTTACACATTTGAGCAGCTCCGTTTGTTCCGTCCCATAATCCTAGGCACAGTTTTAGAAAGTGTTCAGTATTTGGCAAAGAAGCTATTGGTCGACGAGGCCACCAGAGAAGATCCCATAGGGGCGTGTTTAGAAGACGTTTTGATATGCCACAAAGAAGACTTGGATCTCGACAATGGGTTTGAGCCTTGGGTTGTACAAATATTCCGCACAATAATGGAGCACCCGGCGGCCAAGGCTTTGATGGCAGACGAAACCTTTGTGCTTCCAGAGACTGTTGACTAGTATGTTCTTTGGATAACTCTGGCCTGGCCCCGCAGTACTGACACTTTCTCCCAGCTTTTTAAACCAAATCGAAAAGATCATGCAAGAAAACTATATTCCGACAGACTGGGATGCTATAAGTTGTCCAACACCACTGCCTGGCTGCGTGGAGGCTTCGTTCAACATGGGCCAGCTCACTATGCGATTGACAGACCCTGGCAACGCAACCGTCAATCGGACAAAACTATTTCCTCAGCTCGAGACGGCATTCACCGTGATATACGTCTTCGATCTAAGCAGCTTCAGTGTCGAAGTCTTGCTTCAGTATGAATCAATCGTCAATTCACATTGGTTGAGAAATTCAAGCATTATTGTCATCTTTAACAATTTCAACGGGTTCGCCAAGAGACTCGCAGAAGAGCCGTTGAGCGATAAATTTCCAGATTATGCGGGAGGAGATGATGAAAAGAATGCATCGCATTACATTCTCTCCAAGATCAACGACTTGAACCGGGCTCGTCTCCAGCTGTATACCCATTTCACAGACGGTGTATATGATGAGAAGAACCTGCTGAACGTATGGCGAAACATCCAGGATACCATCGTGGAGCGTGCACTGGAATCTCTCAAACCGAAATAACGCGTGAGGTGCGTGACGGAAGCATCACCTGTCAGGTCTATCAACTCAAAATAACACTCTATTGTAAACTCAGTTCAGGCGGTATACCACAAGCCGAAATATGGGTGGGAGTACCGAAGCAGCTCCGCGAGGGATAATCTTTTACGAACCAATATCAATTCGCAGCTTCCCAATTGGTTATCCAATGGCAGAATTTAGTCTGGGGAAGATTCGCCGTGGGTCATACCAAAATGGAAATATTTCGCCGAAAACTTACCCCAACAAGACCTAGCTAGAACGAGGGCTGTTTCTCCAAGAAAGCCACCAATGCCGTGAGTGGGCCAACTCCAAGGCGTTTCCCCGGAGCTAGGGTCTTCCCCAGACTAAATTCTGTGGGGTTGATGCTAGGATGAGGTCAACCTCATGGGTTCCCTTACCTTTGTCCGAGTATAAAGACTCATGATCCCTTCAACATTGAGGACATCAGAAGTCACCAGTTCTACTAATATCTTCTATCAATTGGTGCTTCTACAATATCTCATTCGCCATGTCCAAAGACTCTCTTAGCAACTCGCCCAGTCATGTCGAAGAGACTGAACCAACGCCCCTAGCCGAGACTGCCATTGAATATGATAGCAATGGCTTGAGCGGCATCGTTCGATCTCCCTATGTTCTGGGAGCTGCTACTCTGGCCTCTCTTGGAGGATTCTCCTTCGGCTACGGTAAGTCTACAGTTGCCAACCTCAACTCAAAACTAACAGTTATCAGACCAGGGAGTCATCAGCATCATCCTTACCATGAAGCAATTCCACGACCAGTTTCCCGAAACAGCCCCAGGCCATCCTCGATATGGCTTCAATGTCGGCTTCATGACCGGCATGCTTGAACTTGGTGCCTTTGTTGGATGTCTCTTTCTTCCATACCTCGCAGACCGAATCTCGCGAAAATGGGCCATGACTGTTGCCACTGTCTTCTTCACCATCGGTGCCATCATTCAGACTGCTTCTCATAACTATGGTACACTGGTCGCTGGAAGAGCTATTGGTGGAATAGGCGTTGGGACTCTGGCCATGGGTGCGCCTCTCTATATCTCTGAGATCTCCCCTCCGAACTTGCGAGGCTCTCTACTGGTTCTCGAAGCTCTTTCGTGAGTCAATGTGCAAACTTACGCCCTGTACTATATCTAACATAGTGCAGCATTGTCATTGGAGCAATCATTTCCTATTGGATTACCTATGGCACAAAGGATATGGCCAGTGAATGGTCATTCCGACTACCATTTCTTCTTCAGATGGTATGTCCAGCGTCCACCGACTAGACAACTGATACTGACCTCATATGATAGCCTCCTGCTCTGCTAGTCGGCCTCGGAATCCACTTCTTCCCATACTCTCCCAGATGGCTCGTCATGCGCCAACGAGACGACGACTCTCTTCACGCCCTCGCCCAACTCCGCCGTGTCTCCGCAACTGACGATCGCGTGCAGGCCGAGTGGAAAGGGATTCTCACCGAAGTCCGATTTCAACAGGAGATTCTTTCTCAGGAACACCCCAATGACAGCGGTATTGTTCTAGAGCTGAAGCAGTGGGGCGACCTATTCCGTCCCAGGTGTCTCAAGCGTACTGCAGTTGCGCTTGGAATTCCCTTCTTTCAACAATTCAGTGGAATCAACGCTTTCGGTAAGAAAGAGGCTTAGTCGTGGATTAGAGAGTTCTAACGATATCAGTTTACTATGCTCCAACTTTCTTCAAAGCGCTCGGACAGGATGACAATATGGCACTGATTCTATCTGGCATGGTGAATATTTGTCAGCTGGTGAGTCGATGTCTCTAGCTCTTGTCCCTGAGCCATACTGACTCTAGAATCACAGGCCGCTGGTATTCCTACCTTCCTCTACCTCGATAAGATGGGCCGCCGTAAGCTTGCCATCTTCGGTGGTGCTGCCATGGCTGTTCCCCATCTCATCATGTCCGGCGTCGTCGGCAAGTTCGACGGCAAGTGGGAGGCTAACCCAGGAATGGGCTGGTTTGGAGTTGCCTTGATCTGTACGTTTTTCCTCGTCAGCTACTTAACCCAAGACTAACAGCTCCAGACATCTATGTCCTCTGCTACGCTTGCTCATACGGACCATTAGCCTGGACTCTCCCTGCCGAAGTATTCCCCAGCTCCCGCCGAGCAAAGGGTGTTGGAGCCGCTACTGCCATGGTCTGGCTCGCCAACTTCATCATCGGCGTGGTCGTGCCCGAGATGATCATCAAGATCGGCTGGGGTACTTATCTCTTCTTTGGAATTTTCTGCGCTCTTGCTTCTATCTTTTCTTTCTTTCTTGTTCCTGAAACTGCGAACAAGTCTCTTGAGCAAATCTCTCAGCTGTTTGGAGATCATGCCGTGGCGGATGAAGAGGCTGTCTACGAACGAATTCGGCATCAAGTTTGGGCCGGCCATGCTCATGGTGCTGAGCATGCTGAGGTTAAGCAAAGTATTTGAGAGCTTATGATATATATTTAGCTACATACCCAATGGTCAAAGTATTATAGCAATAGTCAAAGTTTTATAGCTCCTTATTTCTTGTTGGAATGCAACTCTTATGTGGTCCACAGTGACATCGCTTTTTGATCCTTCGATGTCGGCTCTTCCTATCATACCGAAGCAGAATTCGGTAAGCGTTGGATTGTTCACCCACTAGACAACGGGTCTCAATATTGTCAATACAATAACTGAAATAACCCTAT
>SRZU01000211.1:0-74755 GCA_013183765.1 Fusarium xylarioides | reverse complement strand
GGTCTGTTATCTTCGTGGATCTCAAAATCGGTCATTTTGGCGAAAACGCGGCATCAAAAGCTGTAAAATTGAGGTAGTTGTGGTGTTGTGTTGAAAAAAGCTGCCTTTGTTGTGGTGGCGATGACCTCAATCGGCTGCATCATAATTTACGTCATTTCGTTGAGGAAGTTGGCTGCGAAGTACCGATTCTATCAAAATCTTGGTTTTAGGTGGGAAAAAAAGGTTAAACTAAGTATAGGTACCTAGCCTCAAACGAGCCAATAAGGCCATTTTGACCTATTCCGCGGTGGGGTGGGGTACAAGCCAAAATGCGGAAAATGACATTTGTAACCCCTGCGGACTGTACAGTTCAACCCCTGAATTATTGTTATTTTGCTACAGCCCCACCTCAATAAGCAGGGGTATATATAAAATTTAAGAAAATAGCTATTTAAACCCTTTAAAATATATAAAATAAAAGCTATAATAATAAAAAGTAAAATCTAATTAGTTTTTTATTATAATTTTTATAAAATAAGAAGATTATAAAAGACATAAAGTTTAAGTCCCTGTAAGTAAGTCACAAGCTAACAAAAATACAGGGGTTGTAGTGTAGGAAAGCAAGCATCACTAATAAAACCTCCATGTACTCACATTGAAGCACTTAAGTTAGTACCTCAATTTTGTTCTTGAAATTGCTTCAGGCTATAAAATATGGATGCAAACAAAAGTCAAAGGTGCCAACGTACAGCGAGCCCATGACGAATGCTCTGCCGGGCATTGTTAACAATCACAATGCAATCCATCCTTTTTAGAAGGTATGTACATATACTATTCACACGATCCAATCGGATCAATAAGCCAAAGCATGAACCTGCGAAGCGAAATATCGTACGAATTACGGGGTGATGACAATTCAATCCAAATCGATAGGCGATGCTCCACAGACACACACCCCTGTCTCAAGTCGGCATTGTTGCATGTGGACGAGAATCTTTATATATATACCCGTTGGCTCGAGCCGGGGGGGGGGCTAACTAAGCAAGCTTAGTTAGGCATAAAAGGGTAATACGGGCATAAAAGGCTAATACAGCCCCGCATGGCTGGCTGTCACGATTCTTTGTTTTTTAGCATTTAAATTAATAAATTTAAAGATAGCAATGAGTAAATATACTATCTTTTTTATTAATCTATATTATATACTTACTTATAAATCTTAAAGCTATTTAAGCAGTTATTTCTTTATACTTATACTTTTAATAAGGCTTTACCTATAACCTCTTTAAGTAACTATTATCTCTTTATAAGGCTAAGAAGTGTTATCTAGGCTCTAAGTATATAACTATTAGCTGCATTATAAAGAAGCTTAAAGCTATAAATACCTTCTTAATTAAAGATATTTCTAATAAATAAATAAGTTAGCTAAAGCTACTAATAGATAAAGAAGAAAAAGCTATTATAGCCTTTATTATCTAGATATAGAAGTTAGGTTTACTTACCTTTAAATATAAAGTTAAAGATATAGTAAATATACTATATTACTACTATAATCCTAATATAAAGCTAGTTAGTAAAATGTAATATTAGTACTTTTATAATAATTATCTTAAGCTTAATAAATTAATTCTAAAGGCTAAAGAAGCTTTTTAAGTAAAATATAAAGAAATAAGTATTAAGAAGATAAGGTAGTAGTTTTAGTAACTTATTAAAGTTATTATTAACTTTAAAATTAATACCTTTAAGTACTAGAATACTAACTAAGCTAAAGTTAAAGTAGAAATACTATATAAGTAGGTAGAATGCTTTATTATATATATAAAGAAGAAGTTATCTATAAAGGTTTTTTCCTCTGCTAATTAAGAAAGCTATATAGTTATTAGTATAAGTAATACTGCAGGTAATATAACTTCTCTATAGCTAATCTTTAAAAGCTTTTTAACGCTAGAGTAGGCTTAAATTAAGGGCAATTCTTAGATATAATTTATATAGTTAGATATAGCCTTTTCTAATACTAAGATAACGCTATAGTAGGTAAAGCACTTTAATAGATATTTCTAGGAGAAGTTAGCTACTATTTAATACTATAGACTTAATTTTAAGTAGTATTTTAACTATAATAAGCACTTATAATATCCTAGGAATGCCTTTAGTAAATATAACCTTCCTTTAAATCTTAAAACTATCTAAGAAAAAGGTCCTATATAGAGACTGCTTATTATTAATAGCTTTACTAGTTATAGCTCCTTTACCTTTTAAGAATACTATATAAAATTTAATATCCTTATTGCCTTCTTGCTGCTACATTTAATATATATACTCTAACCTATAGATATAAGTGTATTTTAATATTTAAAAAATACACATTAGAGAAAGCTTTATAAGGCGTTAAGGAAGGGAAAGCTTACCTTTAGCTGCTGTGCCTTTGCGGGGGCTTTTTAGGTATAAGGCTTATAGCTTAGCCTTCTCTTTAAATCCCTTCTTTTTATATACTAATATTAATTTTTCAGGAGATCTTTAATAAAGGCTTTACTAAGGCATATATTATCTTAGGCTTTAAAAAGTTAGGGATTTTCTTACCTATAGACTAGCTAGCAGTTAAATATCTTATAAAAAAGAAGCTAAAGTTAAAGTAAGCTATTAATTCTGCCTTTTTATTACTTCTGCTATTAGAAATAAGGTTCTTAACTGCCTTTATAATTGCATAATATATAAGAGACTAATATTATAATATCTTTAGTTTCCTATTATATTAAAGACTTAAGTATATTTAGAATATTATTAATAAAGCTATATTACTTAAAAAATATATAAAAGAGTATATTAATAATTACTATACTTATATTAAGAAAAGATATTATAAGAAAAAGTAAGAAAAATGCACTTAAAGAGCTTTTAATTATATTAATACTATTTCTTTATTAAAAAGTTAAAATGTCTCTGCAGCAATACGCAAGATATAGCTAATAGGGTCTTATATAATAAGATAATATAATATAATGCTTATTTTTAGCATATTATAATATAAGGCGTTATACACTACACCAAAAAACACAATAACCTTAAAATCAAGTCTTAAGGTCATACGGCGCTGCTGCCTTTAACCTTATGATCCAACTGAGGCGGGTTAGTAATAGATTGGATCAGGTCGCAAGGCAACGCAGTGCAGTATGAGGAATACAAATTGAGGGTAAACACAGCTAATCAACACTTGGGACTATTTCTTTATAAGAGCTTTATAAGTAATAGAATAAGTATATTATAGAAAGTTAAAAGAAGAGTATTTAATCTAAGATATAGTATTAATAATCTTAGCTTATTTAAGAGCTTAAGGCATTAAAATAAAAGTAGTAAGATAATAAAGAAGTTATAGTTAAAGGCATTATAAAAAAGCTATAATTTAAGAAGTAATTAGAAGTTATAAGAAAGAAGAATAACTATTTATTTATAGATATATAGCAGTCTGCTATAATTAAAGCCCTTAATAAAGTTACTAATAGGTTTATAATAGATATATAATACCCTTCTGATTTTTATAAGTCTATTTATAATGCAGCTTTTGCAGTAAAGCCTCTTAAAGCTATAGATTTTTCCCTTCTCCCTTACAGTAATAATTCTATTACTTTTTACCTTATAAAGCTATAAGAAACACTATACCCTAGTGATTTTAGCACTAATAGTAAGGTTATAATGCCCTTATTATTGCCCTGCCTCCTTAACTATAAGTCCCTTTTCCAGTTACCTTTACCTATAGCCCTCTTATTACTCTACCTCCTATAACACTAAATATATTATTATAAGTTAATATAAGATCTTATATAAAGGGAAAAGCAAGTAGTAGAGGTTATAGCTATAAGAGAAGAGAAATAAAATGCCTTCTATTTTAGCAGAAAAACCTATTTCTTAAATTAGGCCTAATTAGCTGCTACTATAATTATATTACCTAAGTAGCTATAATTAATAGTTAATTTAGTATTATAAAATGCCTTAAACTTAGCCTTTTCTTAATTTTAGCTATTTTTAATATTATGTAAGAGTTAAGGTATATAAAATCATGAAAAACGCACCTAAAAGCGACCCCAGTCAATGTATCAGCCTTTTATGCCCGTATTACCCTTTTGTGCCCAACTAAGCTTGCTTAGTTGGCCCCCCCCCCCCCCCCCCCCCGACTCGAGCCAACGGGTACTGAATCTTTATTTTCACTACATTATATAGAGGCAGCCGCGAAAAGTTCTTACTTACACTAGCGCTACACTAAAATGCATTAAGTAAGGTAAAAAGAGTAAATACTTTAAAATCTTAATATTTACTGCAAATAATCCTTACCTTTTATATACTTATTCTTACCCTTATAAGCTATAATTTTTCTAATATATATAGAAATTTACTTTATTTAAGCTTAGATTTTCTCTTATAGAAAGTTATTTTATATAGCCTTTTACTTATAAATAGCCTTATTTTTATTCTTTAAAGTACTTTTTTTTATTTTATAGCCTTAACCTAGTAATAACTAATAAATAGAACCTAGGTATTTTAATAATAGCTATAAAAGTATTAACTATAAAGTCTCTAGCTAGATTAAAATCTTAATAAACTTAATTAATAAGGTTACCTTTAGGCTATAGTATCTTAAGTAACTTTAATTATAATAAATATATTACTTAACTAGTTAAAAAGCTATAAAAAGCTTAATTAATAGAATTTATAACTCTTTTATAACTTTAACCTTTTTTAATCTATTTATCTTTTAAAGATACTTATTTTAATAATTATAAAATTATTAAAAAACTAATTAAATTTAAGTTATTTATAAGTTCTTTACTTTAATTATTAAAAAGTTAAAATGTCTCTGCAGCAATACGCAAGGTATAGCTAATAGGGTCTTATATAATAAGAGAATACAATATAATACTTATTTTTAGTATATTATAATACAAGGCATTATACACTACGCTAAAAAATATAATAACCTTAAAATCAAGTCTTAAGGTTATACAGTGCTGCTGCCTTAAACCTTATAATCTAACTAAATAAGTAGCCTTAATCTATAAGTATAAAAAAGATATTTCCCTTAGCCTTAGCAGGCTAAATGCCTTCTCTATTATTACCCAGTTAAGGCAATTATTACTAAGGCTTTAACCTAAATAGACTATCTTAAAATAGGCTAAAAACCCTAAAATCTATTATAAGATGCACTACTATGCAATTAATATTAATAACAGCTAACCTAGCTACAACTATCTAGTTAAGGCAGTTAATGCCTATATATCTAGTAACCTAATAAAAATCTATAGCCTTAAGCTTAATATTATATTAGTCCTTTAATCCTTTTTAAGGTATTATAAAATTACAAGAGAATACTTACTATATATTAATAAACTATTAATAATATAGCAAGTTAATCTTATAATCTTTAGCTACTAAGTATAGCTGCTTAGTATTAATAAAGATAAAGCTAAAGATAAAGCTAAAGATAAGGCCCTTATTAATTACATTGTAGATTAAATAGAGGCATTAAAAGACTTAATAAATTGCCTAGAATAGGGTTAATGCCTATTAAGGTAATAGCAGGCCTTTATTAATAGCATTATATTAAGTAGCAATAATAGTCTATACTAGCTATAATTCATAGAGTTAAGATATATAGTTATAGTAGTTAATTTAGTAGTATAAATGTTATATTATAGGAATTAAGGGCTATTATAGCATAAAGGAGGGAAAGTAAGAGGGAAAAGAGGGAGAAAAAGGCAAATTAGGAAATAAAGGTTTTAGCATTAAGGGAAAAACTGTAAATGTTAGTAGACTGAAGCTAGCTTAGCAGGTTAGTAATAGATTAGATTAAGTTGCAAGGCAATGCAGTGCAGTATAAAGAATATAAATTAAGAGTAAATACAGCTAATTAACACTTAGGTTACTTTAATTATATTAAATTAATAAGGCTAATTTTAATTATAATTAAAATATTAAACTTAAGTAATTAGCAGCTAGTAACTGCTATTTATTAATAGTATATATAACTTTCCTTTATTTACTATAAGTATTACTAAAAGGTCTATAATAGAGATATTATAGCTCTTTAATAGTAAATAATTTATAAAATAATATAAAAAAAAAGCTATATAAATAAAAGTAATTAATTATAATAATTAAATAAATAATAAGCTATTTAGCTTAGTTATCTTTAAATATAATATCTTTTATTACTTATTTAAGAACTTTTATTATAATAAGTAGCTTTAAGGAAAAATATAATATTTAATAAATAATTAATTTATAAGTAAAGTTAAATAATACTTTTATAAATTAAAAAATACCTTTTAATTTAAATATTAAATTATAAGTATTATTATACTTATAATAATAATTTCTATTAACTTATAAGTAGGCTTTTTATAAGTAATATTTAAAGTTTATATATAATAGAATTACTTAGAAAATTCTATAAAGTAAATTATATAAAATAAAAAAATTCTATATATAAAAAAAAGTTTATAATTAAAAGTTAAAGAGTTTCTTAATAGGTAAAATAAGATTATAATTAATTAAATAGAATTTACTTAATTAAGTATATTTATCTTATAAAATAATAACTAATATTAAGATAATAAATAGTAGTATTAATAGTAATTTAATAAAGATTAAATTAATATTATTAAGTTAATTACTTTAATTATAGTCTAAATTTAATTATACTTAAGCTAGCTAGAAAGCCTTACTTGCTCTTTAGCTAGGCTAGATCTTTCTCTTATAACTTACTTTAAATAATACTACACTTTAATTATTTAATATACTTTAGCAGTAAGTTATTTAACTTACCTTTTAATTATAGCTATTAATAATATTATAGCTATACTATTATAATATATACTATTAAAAGAAGTCTATAGACTTTTAATTCTAATAAGCCTTATTTAATAGAAAGACTTAATATAATTAAAATAATCTTTATTAAATTACTATTAATACTACTATTTATTGCCTTAATATTAGTTATTATTTTATAAAGTAAATATACTTAATTAGGTAAATTCTATTTAATTAACTATAGCCTTATTTTACCTGCTAAAAGACTCTTTAACTTTTAGTTATAAACTCTTTCTTGGTCGATTGAAGATCTTTTGGCTGGGGTGAAGGAAGAAGGTTGACACAGCTGCCGAGGGACCTACAGGCGGTATTTATACTGCTTGATTAAGGCAGCAATTGCGCCACAGAGGCAGATAAACCTTCTCTGATTTTGACTTCTGTAATTCTGGCCTACTATAGGGGCCTTATTGTTTAAGCCTTTAATTAAAAAGTTAAAAGCTTAATAGCCTTATATAGGGCTAATAGCAACTAAAAAAATAAATAAAAAAATAAACTCTTTCTTATACATAGAATTTTTTTTATTTTATATAATTAACTTTGCAGAATTTTCTAGCTTTAGCTGGTCAGGCGATGTATTTATTATAGTTAAAGTTGCTTGAGATGCTGCAGCCTAAAGGTAACCTTATTAATTAAGTTTATTAAGATTTTAGTCTAGCTAGAGACTTTATAGTTAATACTTTTATAGCTATTATTAGAATACCTAGGTTCTATTTATTAGTCATTACTAGGTTAAGGCTATAAAAAATATAATTAAAATAAAAGATATAATTAACTAAGCTATTAGTAATAGTAACTATTATAAGCTATATAATAAGGTAATAGAAATCCTAAAGGCCTAAAAGTATATAAATAATATTAATTATATTAAGTAAGTAATCTTTAATTATAAAATCTTTAAGGTTATATAGCCTTATTATAAGCTAATTAATAAAAGCTTTCTTAATACTAAGATAAAAGTACTTAATATACTTAAAAAAAAGTTATTTAAAAAGATAAATTTAAAGTTTAAAGAAAAGGAATTTATTATAGTTATTTATAATAGCTTATATAATAAATAGCTTAAAGCTATTAAGTAGCAAGCTAAGAGGGTAATAAAAATTACTCTATAGTAAGGATAAGAGAGAGGTAATTGTAAGGTTTTAAAAGAAAAATATATTAAGTTTTATATAAGTTTAAGTGCTTAAAGTTAAAGACTATTAATATTAATAGTAATAAAAAGTAAAATTAATTATACTATATAGTATATAACTAGTTTATAATTATAAAGACTAGCTAAATATTAATATACTATTAATATAAATAGAAAATAAAATACTTATAATTTACTATAAATAAGCTTAATTATCTAGGTATAGAATATCTTTCTTTAAAATCCTTTTAAAAGGTTTAAGGTTATTTTAACTATAAATATAAAATTAATTAATAATAATTTATAAGTAAAAAGTATAATTAATTATAATTAATATTAAATTCTATTTTATTTACTAGTTAAATTATAGCTAAATATAAGTAAAAATATTATTAAAGCTTATAATATTATTTATTTTATAAGCTTATAATATTATTTATTTTATAAGCTTATAATATTATTTATTTTATAAGCTTTATATATATATTATAATTAAAGCTTATAATATTATAGTATTTTTTATATAAATTAAATAATATTATATAACTTCTTTATTATCTTTAAAATATACTATAACTTCTTTTTCTATTTATACTAATAGTATATTAATATTTAGCTAGTCTTTATAATTATAAACTAGTTATATACTATATAGTATAATTAATTCTACTTTCTATTACTACTAATGCTAATAGTCTTTAACTTTAAGCTCTTAAACTTATATAAAACTTAATATATTTTCCCTTTAATAGAACCTTATAATTACCTCTCTTTTATTCATTTTACAGTATACTATTTCCCTTATCTTTATAGCAGCTGCAGTTTAGTCTTCTTTAGTACTTACTAGACTTAATTCTAGATAGCTTTAAATTACTTATTATATATATTATTATAAAATGTATTAATAAATACTAGCTTCTTATAGTATATATATATCTTTTTAAGTAATTTTCTTTTTAATTTATTTAGTTTTTTTAGCTTTTTAATAAAAAAAGCCTTTTTAATAAAAAGGTTTTACTTATAAAAGTAATATATAAATAAAAGGATTTTATAATTAAAAGCTATTAGCCTTATATAGCTAATATTATTTATTTCCTTTTAAATATATATAACTTTTATTATCTTATTATATAATTAATTATAATCTTTTTTATTAATAATAGCTTAATTAATTTTATATATTATATTATAGCCTTTTATTAAATAAGGCTTATTAGAATTAAGCTTATTAAAATTAAACTATAGGCTTCTTCTAATAATAGGCATTATAATAATATAGCTATAATATTATTAGTAGCTATAATTAGAAGGAAAAGCAGGTTAAATAACTTACTATATATTAGATAATTAAAGCATAGTATTATTTAAAGTAGGTTATAAGAGGAAGATCTAGCCTAGCTAAAGAGCAAGTAAGGCTTTCTAGCTAGCTTAAGTATAATTAGATTTAAGCTATAATTAAAGTAATTAACTTAATAATATTAACTTAATAAAGCTTTATTATCTAGAAAGTAAGTAATATTTAAATTATAATAGACTTTAAAGATATTTAAATACTTTTTAAAGCTAATATATAAACTTAAAAAAAAAAATACTATAACTTTTTATAATTATTTATATAATTAAAAGTAAATTAAATAAAAAGCTAAAAGGTAAAAAGTAAAGCTTTAATTATAAGATTAATAATATAACTTTAATATTTCTTTATTTATATTAATAGTATACTAATAGTATTTTTTTTTTTTTTTTAAAGTTTGCATATCAGCCTCGAAAGGTATTCAAGCATCTCCAAAGTCTATCATATTACTAATAGTATATTAATATTTAGCTAATTTTTATAATTATAAACTAGTTATATACTATATAATATAATTAATTCTACTTTTTATTACTACTAATATTAATATTATAACTTTAAGTCTTTAACTTTAGGTACTTAAACCTATATAAAACTTAATACATTTTTCTTTTAATAAAACCCTATAATTACCCCTCTCTTATCCTTACTGTAGAGTAATTCTTATTACCCTTTTAGCCTGCTACCTAATAGCCTTAAGCTACTTATTATATAAGCTACTATAAATAGCTATAATAAATTCCTTTTCTTTAACTTCTAGATCTATCTCTTTAAGTAACTTCTCTTTAAGTGTATTAAGTGCCTTTATCTTAGTATTAAGAAAGCCTCTATTAACTAGCTTATAATAAGGCTATATAATCTTAAGGATCTTATAACTAAAGGCTATTTACTTAATATAGTTAATATTATCTATATACTCTTAAGCTTTTAAGATCTTTATTACTTTATTATATAGCTTATAATAGTTACTACTACTAATAGCTTAATTAATTATATTCTTTATTTTAATTATATTAAATCCTTTTATTAAATAAGGCTTATTAGGATTAAGAGTTTATAAGCTTCTTCTAAGCTTTGCTGCCTGGGAGGCAAGTAATGTTTAAATTATAATAGACTTTGGAGATGCTTGGATACCTTTCGAGGCTGATATGTAAACTTAAAAAAAAATAAGCTTCTTTTAATAGTATATATTATAATAGTATAGCTGTAATATTATTAGCAGCTGCAATTAGAAAGTATATAGGTTAGATACCTTACTGCTAGAGTATATTAAATAATTAAAGTATAGTATTATTTAAAGTAGGTTATAAGAGGAAGATCTAGCCTAGCTAAAGAGTAATAAGGCTCTCTAGCTAGCTTAAATATAATTAAATTTAAGCTATAATTAAGATAATTAACTTAATAATATTAATTTAATAAAGCTTTATTACTTAAAAAATAAATAATATTTAAATTATATTAAACTTTAAAGATACTTAAATACCTTTTAAAGCTAATATATAAACTTAAAAAAAAATAACTTTAATATTAAAGCTAATAAATTTATATTTACTTATTAATTAAATATTCTTTTTTAAGTTTATATATTAGCCTTAAAAAGTATTTAAATATCTTTAAAATCTATTATAATTTAAATATTACTTACTTTTTAAGTAATAAAGCTTTATTAAGTTAATATTATTAAGTTAATTATTTTAATTATAGCTTAAATCTAATTATATTTAAGCTAGTTAAAAAGCCTTACTTACTCTTTAGCTAAGCTAAATCTTCCTCTTATAACCTACTTTAAATAATACTACACTTTAATTATCTAATATGCTTTAGCAGTAAGTCATTTAACCCGCATACCTTCTAATTGCAGCTACTAATAATATTACAGCTATACTATTATAATGCCTATTATTAGAAAAAGCCTGCAGTTTAATCCTAATAAGCTTAATCCTAGTAAGCCTTATTTAATAAAAAGCTATAATATAATATATAAGATCCCAAGTATTAATTAGCTGTATTTACCCTTAATTTGTATTTCTTATACTATACTGCATTACCTTATAACCTAATTTAATCTATTATTAACTTACTAAGTTAGCTTTAATCTATTAATATTTATAGTTTTTCCTTTAATATTAAAACCTTTATTTTCTAATTTACCTTTTTTTCTCTTTTTTCTCTTTTACTTTCTTTCCTTTATATTATAATAGCCTTTAATTCCTATAATATAATATTTATACTATTAATTTAATTACTATAATTATATATTTTAACTCTATAAATTACTTTTAATATAAATTATTACTACTAGCTAATATAATTCTAGTAAAGAAGGTATATTACTTAATTAATAGATCTTAACCCTCTTCTAGCTAATTAGTAAGGTTATTTAAAGCCTATATTTAACTTATAATATATATAAAGATAAATACATTTTATATATTAAAAAGCTTTACTTTATAATTAAAGATTATAAGATTAACTTATTACTTTAGTAGTAATCTATTAATATATAGTAGGTTTTTACTTATAATTTTCTAAATATAAAAGAAAGTATATAAGTTTAAGATATAATTAAAATTAAAATTATTAATATTAATTAAAGAATTAATTATATAATAATTAGCTGCTATACTTAGAGGACTATAGCTAGATTAGCTATTATTAATGCTAATACTATATTTTATAATAGATTTTAAGGTTTTTAGCCTATTTTAAGATAATCTATTTAAGTTAAAGCCTTAGTAGTAATTACTTTAATTAAATAATAATAAAGAAGGTATTTAGCCTTAGTAGGTTAAAGGGAATATCTTTTTTATACTTATAAATTAAGGCTACTTATTTAGTTAAATTATAAGGTTAAAGGTAATAGTACTATATAACTTTAAGATTTAATTTTAAAGTTATTATGTTTTTTAGTATAGTATATAATACCTTATATTATAATATGCTAAAAATAAGTATTATATTATATTATCTTATTATATAAAACCCTATTAATTATATTTTACATATTGCTGCAAAGACATTTTAACTTTTTAATAATATATAAGATTAATTAAGCTATTATTAATAAAGAAGATTATAATTAATTATATAATAAAATAATAAAAGTTATATATATTTAAAAGAAATAGATAATACTAGCTATATAAGGCTAATAGCTTTTAATTATAAGATCCTCTTACTTATATACTGCTTTTATAAGTAAGACCTTCTTATTAAAAAGGCTTTCTTTATTAAGAAGCTAAAAGAACTAAATAAGCTAAAAGGAAAATTACTTAAAGAGATATATATATATTATAAAAAGCTAGTATTTATTAATACTCTTTATAATAATATATATAATAAGTAGTTTAAGGCTATTTAAGATTAGGTTTAGTAAGTATTAAAAAAGATTAAACTGCAGCTACTATAACGCGAAATAGATAAGAGAGAGGTAATTGCAGGGTTTTAGAGGGAAAATGTATTAAGTTTTATATAGGTTTAAGAGCTTAAAGTTAAAGATCTAAAGTTATAATATTAGTATTAGTAGTAATAGAAAGTAAAATTAATTATATTATATAGTATATAACTAGTTTATAATTATAAAGACTAGTTAAACATTAATATACTATTAGTATAAATAGAAGTTATTAATTAAATATAATAAAAAGTAATTTAACTACTTATAAAAAAGAGCTATAAAGTATATAGTATTTAATTTAATATTATTAAAAGTAAAGAAGCTAAGCTTATATAAAGAGAGATTAAAGGTTTTATATATATTATTAATAATAATAGCTTAATTCTTATTAAAATAAGCTTTTTTAAGCTTATAAAAAGTAATAATCTTATAAGTTAAGAATTTTACTATTATAATATAATAAGTAAGTATTTTTAAAATAATATAGCTATTTAAAGAGATTTATAAGTTAGAGGATAAGCTAATAAGGAAAAAGGCTATAAATAGCTTTTTAGTAATAATAGCTCTTTTTTTAATATAGCTATTAAAAAGCTAATTTTTAATTATATTAAAAGACTTTAAAAAGGCTACTTTAATAATCTTATATAGTATTTATAAAAGGGTATAAAAATAGCTATATATAATAATATTAAAAAGAATAGTTATAGTAATAATCTTGTTAAGACCTAATATTATATAAAGGTCTTATTATATAACTAAGAAATATATTATGTTCTAGATGACTAATCAGGGCAAAATATATACCAAAATAATGAGAAAATTCAGGACTTTCGATTGGTGTGCTTACCTAAGCAATATGTGGAGAATTGAGCAAACTCCACATATTAAAGTTTTTCTATAAACTTTAAATATTTCTTACTAAGGAAATATCAGTAGGAAAGTCACGTGACTGGGGTCACATGATGATTATATAATGAGGATTACGTATACGAGATTTTACCCCTTAGTTGGATAATTCATAACATACTACGAAAAAACCCTGTTTTCCCATTTAAGCTTTATAAGCATACTAAAGCCTAGCGCCTTCCAAATTGAGTAAAAAGTATATCTTATTTTTCTCTGAATTTTGGCGGTTTTTGTGATAGTCTTTTCATCATCATTGAGGCTACCCCGCTCTGGGAATCACAATGCCCGCTCTTTTAGAGGTCTATATAAGACCCAGGTTTTCCCACTCAGGGAACTCCTTTTTAATTAGCAACTCATTAACTTTTCTATTATATAATATATATTATTAAATTCAGAAAAAATCGCTCTTCTTAGCGGATCTACCTTTATTCTATAAATCCTACCCTATGCCTTACCATTCAGCAGTTTCAACCTTTTATCTACTTAATTCTCCTACCTCTACCTCTTCTATTACTATTATCTATCCGGTTACTTACAGTAAATTTATAAGCTATTTTATTCAAGCCTTAACAAATCTAGTTAAAAAAGCTATTATAAAAGCTTTTAATTAAAAAGATAATTATAAATATAAAAAGAGTATTTTAAAAGGCTTATATAATAAATAGCTATAATAAAGGCTATAATAATAGTAATATTAGCCTTTTAAAACTAGCTATAGCTTTAAGGATCTTATAAGCTAATTTTAAATATTTATTATAAAATAAAAAAGCTTATAAAAAGTTATATAATCTATTTATAAAGTTATTTTTAATATTATATATCTTATAAAGCTAAAAGGCTATATTAATATAATAATAATAATAAAAAGTAATTAATATAAAAGTAAAATTATAATTAAAAACCTAGCTATTTATTTTTTTTAAGTTTATATATTAGCCTTAAAAAGTATTTAAGTATCTTTAAAGTTTATTATAATTTAAATATTACTTATCTTTTAAGTAATAAAGCTTTATTAAGTTAATATTATTAAATTAGCTACTTTAATTATAGCTTAAACTTAATTACACTTAAGCTAGCTAGAAAGCCTTACTTACTCTTTAGCTAGGCTAGATCTTCCTCTTATAACTTACTTTAAATATCTCTTAATTTATACTACACTTTAATTATTTAACACGCTTTAGCAGTAAGTTATTTAACCTGCCTTTTCTTCTAATTATAGCTGCTAATAATATTATAGCTATACTATTATAATACTTATTATTAGAAAAAGCTTATAGTTTAATCCTAATAAGCCTAATTCTAGTAAGCCTTATTTAATAAAAAGCTATAATATAATATATAAAATTAATTAAGCTATTATTAATAAAAAAGATTATAATTAATTATATAATAAAATAATAGAAGTTATATATATTTAAGAGAAAATAAATAATACTAGCTATATAAAGCTAATAGCCTTTAATTATAAAATCCTTTTACTTATATACTACTTCTATAAGTAAGATCTTCTTATTAAGAAGGCTTTTCTTATTAAAAAGCTAAAGAAATTAAATAAGTTAAAAAGGAAATTACTTAAAAAGATATATATATATTATAAGAAGCTAGTATTTATTAATACTCTTTATAATAATATATATAATATATATAATAAGTAATTTAAGGCTATCTAGGACTAGATCTAGTAAGTACTAAAGAAGACTAAACTGCAGCTGCTGTAAAGACTAGGCTAGTTATAGTCTTAAACTATAAGAGTGTAAAGATGAGAGGGATAGCATACTGTAAAATCTGGGATAAGAGAGGGGTAATCGCGGGGTTCTATTGGAGGGAAAATGTATTGAGTTTTGTGTAGGTAAAAACCTAGCTATAATAGAATATAATCTTATATATTTATTCTTTTAATATAAAAAAGTACTAATTATAATAAAGTATTAAAAGATTTAATAGCTAAAAGTAATATCTCTTTATAAATAAGAAAATTACTTTAAGTTATTAAATAATTAAAATAAGCATTTAAAAAAAGAAAAATTTAACTTTTAATATTTTTAATAATACTAAAAAAAATATTAATAATAATAATATTAATATTACTATAATATTATAAAAAAAAATATAATTAAAAAAGAGATTAAAAAAGTAATTTAATAATAATTAAAAAAAGCTAGCTTTTTTAATATATTATAGAAAATTAATATAAAGAAATAAAAGATTTTACTAAAGTTTTATTAATTAGGATTTTTAATATTAAAAATCTTATTTTAAATATATTATTTTTATTATAAAAAAAGCCTTAAAATTAAAAAAAATTAAAAATATTTATATATTACTAATATTACTATATAGACTTATAGACTTATAAGTTAAGAACTTTATAGACTTAAGTTATAGCTATTTTTCCTAACTTATAAGTTAAGGGGTTAGATTTAAATTAAGTTAAATGACTTAAATTGTTATAAGCGTTGGCTTAAAGTAAAATGCTTACTGACATAGTGGTAGAGCTTAATCGATAAGTTGCCGACGCTAGCGGCTCATTACCAAAACTTCACCTCTTAGTTACTACTCAGGCCGGCCACCACCAACCATCAACACCTGGTTATGAAGCCTTTGCGGCCCTTTCCTTTCCCTTTGAACATCGGGACCGACATTTGCCAAATATCCCGTATTTATCATATACTGTCAGGCCCGCGGGCTCTACGCTTTGTAAACAAAGTTTTAGCCCCTGAAGAGCTAGCAAAGAAAGATGCACGATTGAATGTACTCGACCAGGCGGCAGCGCGCAAGGTTCTATCACGGCGTGTCACAAGCAATGCCAGTGAAAGCCTCCAGCCACATGAACACATCGCGTCAAACGACCCTGAGCTGTGGAAATGTGCTGCTTTCATGGCAGGAAGGTGCGGGGGTTTCCGGTCTATCATTGGTAATCACTGACTTGAATGTTGTTTAGATTCGCTGTAAAGGAGGCTGCCATTAAAGCACACCCACACCGTCATTTGACGTTCCACGATATCATGATTGAGCGACGGCTTGTGAAGGGTAAGGTATTGGGTAGTGGCCCGCCAATTGCGCGTATACGGGGCGACGAAGGAGAAGCAGAGGATACCACTGCAATGGTGTCTATAAGCCATGATGGAGATTATGCAACAGCTGTGTGCTTGGGTTCTGAGCAATGTAATAAAGAAGAAAAGACATAGAATAGAGGCTTGTAGATATATTACTATATATATTACTATATATATTAATTATAAAGAAAACCTTAAAAAGATATTAATAAATAGTTTCACTATATAGTTTTATGCTCTCTCCTCTTCTTTTCTAAACCCGAGTAAAAAGTCTAGTAAAAAGTCAGCTTTGTAGATCCTACCAACAATCTCAAAAAGAAAACTCAAATCGGTATACCAGGGACTCGAACCCTGAGCCTTAGTCTTAGGAGGACTACGCGCTACCATTGCGCCAGCACACCGGAGCAGTTTTTCCGATTCCAGAATGATCGGATATGGTTGGAGTGATGTTATTATGGGTTATATCCTTGGGGAGTTGGAGTGGATTTGGTGCAAGACGGCTCGCGGTTTGCAGGTGAAAAGACATGATTGTAAGTTGGGCCTTGGGTACTCGCCATTTGGGTTTGCGAGTTGGATATTTGCTTTACTGCTGCTTTTAATGGTGGCCGTATCTATGTCGCTATCCTAATCTACTGGCAGCTCATTTCTTGCGGCAGAAGGACAGAACAGGGCAGTTCCTTTAATAATGCTTGTATGGCGATTAAATTTCCTTTTCACTTTTATCATGCTTGTCGTCTTCAACTAATCACTTGTAGATGCCGGTTCGCTGTGTTAAAAACATAACTACTTAGGTACCTTATGCTGAAGCCAAGATATCGAAACAGGATCCACCTTGTTCAGTGTCTGATATAGAGGAATTGGATCAAGTAAGGTATCCTTCACGCTGCACAACCGTGATTCAATGTATCGAGCAATCGGATTGAGTTTCTGGCCACCATTGCTTTATGGAAGCATCAGGTTGATCATCTCCTCTTTGTCTGTCACAACCGAGACGGGCTTGAAACGGACCTGGAGATGACCCGGCCATAACATTCACAAAGATGCAGTACCACTACAGCACACCACCACAGCTCTGCCTCACCTCTCACCTACACTTTTCACCATGGCAATGAGGAAACAGAAGGGGCAAGATAACCGAAACCGGTCAGCAGCATTGTGAGGCGGTCAAAGTTAGGCTTTCAAGGCCATTTGGATGCCTGTCCATCCTCCCCAATAACTGTCGTTACTTCATGGGTGCCCCTGCTTTCAGCTAAAGGCGTTAAACCCCCCACGGGCCGGGCGGCTGGCGAGAGCGGCGTTCAGGTCCGTTGCCCACTGAAAACGTCGGAGGTTCACCCGCCAAAGCAGCTAACGTCCAGTTCGTCCAGTTGTGCCTGCATCTCTGATTCCGCCCCCGATGCATTCGGGCGTCCACGCCATCATGGGGCGCTCCACTTGCGCAAAGCCCACTCCCCACAACCATTCATTGTTGTTCATGACTTCCTACTTGGATTGATAACGTGCTTGCTAGCTTAATCTTGACTCTTTCACTAACATCGTCTTTTGTTTGTATATTCGTGATAATGAGTCGGGGATCAGTGTCTACTTATTAAGCATCAATCTTTGTTTCCTGCTTCTCCTCTGCTATTCTCCGCTCTGTCTTGTTCTTCCTTCATGGAATTCTTCATGTCTGCATCACCATGATGGATGTCGTAATTCACCGCTTCGGCGGATTAGAGTTCTCTCCCTATCCAGGGAACGAATCTATCATGATACCTCAATCCTGTTCTTTGACTAGGTAAGAACTGCCTCAATATGATAGATCGAGTTTACTAAGAATTCTAGCTCATATCAGAATGCCATGTCCATGTCCCAGATTTCGTGGATCCATCATGTGTCACAGTTCGCTCAGTCTGGTGTACCACAAGCCGTTGTGCTTTTCCTGTCACTTATGCAACTCATCTACCACTTAGACCGAATTCGTCGACAAGGATCTAGTTGCCGATCTAAAGCTGCCAAAATTCGGTGGCCCTATGAGCTTGCCTTACAAATCGCAAGGCTTACTGCTGTTGTATATATTACAATTGCTTATATCCAAGATGGACTACATTGGATCAACATCGTATCTGTTGTATATACCTTTATTCTTGGTCTCACTCGTCTCTTCAACCATCTTGAGTGGCGCCATGTAGCACTGCATCAAATCAACTCTGTCTCTCTGGCTACTCTGACCATTCTCATTGCAGGGCACACTTTGCCCTGTATCCAGACCGGCACAAGATGCCTTCACGACGCCAGTACTTCCAGTGGGATCATCGCTCTTGCAGCAGGAGCTGTCATTGCAGCCATTACCCCCAGAGAATGGACACCAATGCAAGTTGATCTCAGTATCCCCGGTTACGACCAGAATGAGCCAGCTCCCGAGGAGGCTTGCAGTTGGTTCACTTACTACTGTACCTATGACTGGCTGACCCCAATCATCTGGAAGGGTATGAAGCGGAAACTTGATATGGCTGATATTCCAAAATTGGCCTGGTATGACGAGCCTATATACCTCTTACGACGTGTACAAGAAGCTCGTTCAATCTCGAAAAAGACACTCCGTACTGTTCTTAGATTCCAGAAGCGCGAGTTGCTTCTCATGTCGTTTTGGGTTGCCACCTCATACACGGTCGAAAATATAGCCGCATTCGCCATGTTTAAGTTACTCGAATATCTTGCTGATCCTAGCGGTGCCATCTATAAACCGTGGCTTTGGCTGTTCCTCATGTTCATCGGCCCACTATCCCGCTCCGTTGCCTTCCAGCAGTACATCTTTACATCTACTAGACTTGTGGTTCGTATCAAATCTGCATTCACTCAAGAGCTGTACTGCACTGCCCTAGACTCGATGGAGATGGAGGAGGATCCTTTTGAACTACAGTACAGTGGCGCGAAACTCAAGAGCACGAGCGGCCAGGCCGCTGCCAAGACCACATCAGCAGGACGTTTGGCTAACCTCATGGCTTCCGATATAGACGCAATCTATAGATCAAGAGACATCATCCAGGCCACCATTGGTACCCCCGTCGGTACCATAATATCGCTCATTGGAATGTACAGAATGATGGGCTGGGCATCTCTGGTCGGAAATGCGATTCTATTTTTGGCTACACCTCTTTCGATATGGCTTGGCCGCTTAATGTTCTACTCGCAGCGCCGAGTCAGGAAAGCCCAGGATTCTCGCATGTCCTTAGTGACAGAGTATCTTGCGTCCCTTCGCGCCATCAAGTACTTTGCCTGGGAGGACCCTATCACTGAAAAGATCATCAATGCACGTTCTGAAGAACAAAGGGAGCTTTGGAGGACTTCAATGATTCAAGCTTCTTTGAACCAAGTCATGCAGATTGTTCCTTACTTATCCTTACTTGTTATGTTTGGCTTGCACGTCGGGCTCTCCAAGCGTCGACTTGATGCCGCAACGGCTTTCACGACCATATTTCTTGTCAAGAATGTTCGCAGAAATATCATGCAGGCTAGTGCCTTTGGCAGGAATTTCGCGAGTGCGTTGGTGTCAGTGACCCGACTCGACAAGTACTTTGAGAGTACAGTTCCTATTCCTCATTACCCCGTTGGCCCCCTTCGCATTGATCATGCCACGTTCCGGAAGACCAAGATAGCCAGTTTCACCCTAAACAACATAACGCTTGATTTTGCCCAAGGCGGTCTTAATGTCGTTAGCGGCCCGAGTGGCAGCGGCAAAACAACTCTGCTGCTGTCTATTCTTGGTGAGACCTACCTAGAGAGTGGAAATGTGACCAGACCAGACGATATAGCGTACGCTTCTCAATCTTCATGGTTGCAGAACGAGACCATACAGGCCAATATTATATTTGGCAGTCCAATGGAAGACCCACGCTACGATCGCGTCATCGAAGCATGTTGCCTATGGGAGGATTTTAAGGATCTACCGGCTAAGGATATGACCATCGTGGGAGAGAACGGAACTTCTCTTTCAGGTGGCCAAAAAGCACGAGTTGCTCTTGCAAGGGCATTGTACTGCAAAGCACCACTTCTGTTACTCGATGATATCTTTGCTGCTCTGGACGCTAAAACAGCTGCTGGTGTTTGGAAATACTGCTTTTGCTCTGACCTACTGAGTGGGAGGACAACTGTGCTTGTGACAAACCTTCCCTGGATTGCAGAACAAGCAGATCTCTCTGTTGTGTTGGAGAAGGGTCAAATCGAGTCGGCTGAGCCTCAAATCGGTATTGTTCGCAAACCAATCGCTATCGCTCAGGTCCTGGGAGGAGATGCTGAGGAGGATGACGCACTTCATGATACAGTTCAGGAAATACAACCAAATGGTGATACCTTGAACGACGCTAACCGGGCACCTGAAGAAAAACACCTGAAGGATGTGGTCAATCAGGAAATGAAAGCTTCTGGAAAGGTCGGCCGTATGACTTGTCAGTACTACTCCCTTCCCAGTCGTGAAGGGATGCTAACTTGGTCGCCAGTCTTGCAATACATGAGCTACTTTGGACATCCGGTCTTTGTTGCTGTCTGCCTGGGACTTTTATTTGCCACGAACATCTTTACCTTTAGCAGTCTTCTGTGGCTCTCTGTCTGGGTAGAAGCATACAATCACCAGGCTCACATTGATATTCCTTATTATATGGGGATCTTTGCAGGCCTTACGTTCCTCGAAATTGGTAGCTACTGCTTGGCTATCATAATGTTCGAATGGGGAGCTTGGAACGCTGCAAAGAGATTGCACAACGATTTCATACATGCCATCATGCACGTCTCCCTTTCATGGTTCAAGCATATCCCCATTGGCCGCATCACAAACCGCTTCTCCAGTGATATGGCGTCACTCGACGGCACCATCAGTACCATGCTACGGATCATGCTTGATACGGTCCTTCTCATGCTCTTTCGCATTGGAGCTGTTAGCAGCATAATGCCGGTTTTTATGATACCAGCACTGTTCACGTGCTTGTTTGGTGTTCTCATAGGAGAAGCATACACTAGAACTGCCGTTGTAATCAAGCGGCTAACTTCTTCTGCTCAGTCGCCTGTGTTCTCCCAGTTTGCAGATACGTTGGCTGGTCTTCCTGTTATTCGTGCCAGGAATGGTATGTCGTCAAGGTTTCGAGAAGAGTTGGCTGCCAGGCTGCGTACATGGTCAGCTTCGGCCGAAGCAAGCTTTAACGCTAACCGTTGGGTTGCTGTACGCGTGGATCTTGTGACGGCCCTCGTCGGTCTGTCGGCAGGTATAATTGCCGTATCACAGACAGGTGTCGTGGCTGCAGGGCTGGTCGGATTCTCCCTCACCAATGCTAACGGACTCAGCCAGACGATCCTGTTACTTGTTCGAGCGATGAATGATTTGGAAGTTGAAATGCAGAGCGTGAGTGTGTTTGTTATCATCTGCCAAAGTGCCTGCTGACCAAGTATCAAGTTTCACCGAGTCAGGGAGTACGTCAAGTTGGAACCCGAGGAAAAGGAAGACAAGACGTATCCCGATGAAGGTGAATACACAGATGATCCCTGCCACGTAATTCCCCAGAACTGGCCTCGATCTGGTGAGATCGAGTTTCGAAACGTTACAATTCGGTACGATCCTGATGGATCCGACATTCTCACCGGTATAAACCTCAAGTTCAAAGCGGGTGAGCGTGTGGCTGTCATAGGAAGGACAGGTTCAGGGAAAAGCACTGTCAGTATACTGCACTCTTTTGAAGCACCCTGCGGGTATACTAACGACTGCGATTTCTAGCTGGTGCTTTCCCTCCTTCGCTTCACACATGTTATCTCTGGTGAGATTTTATACGATGGAATTGACATTACCAAAATTCCTCGGCACCGCCTCCGAGAAAGCCTTACAATCATACCACAAGAGGCCGTCCTATTCAACGGGACAGTCGAGTCCAACCTTGATCCTAGCGGTCGAGTTCCCAAAGACATTCTCGACAAGGCCCTGGACAACTGCAAAGGCATCGCATCCTTCTCCCCTCATACTTCTGATGACAGTGATAATGATACACAATTTCGCGATGACGAGAACAATAGTGTAAATCTTTCGACATGTGTCGACGCTCGCGGTGAGAACTTCTCTCATGGTCAGCGGCAAGTTCTGTCACTCTGCCGTGCGCTGATTCGCCAGAGCAAGCTGATGCTGCTTGACGAAGCCACGGCAAGCATGGATTATGAGACAGACCGAGGTATTCAAAACGTCCTGCGGCGGGAACTTGAAGCGGTCGGTGGAGGGCGAACTTTGGTAACAATCGCGCATCGTTTACGTACAATCATTGATTATGATACAGTCGTGGTTATGAGTGGGGGGCGTGTTCTTGAGTAAGATCTCATTGACTCGGGTTCTTTTCAGACTTGCAACTGACAATCCTCTCCAGGTATGGCTCACCTCGCGATTTGTATAACAGTAGAGGCCAGTTCTACGACATGGTCTACCACAGCGGCGAAATGGAGGACCTGCAGGCTTTGCTAGAGACGGAGAGTTCCCGACAGGGCATTTAACGGAGGAACATTTTATTTGGTATAGGTCTGGAAACTCAAGATGAACACGTCAGAGCATGAATGAGTTCAAAAGTGGGAAATATCTTACATCCGTCTGGGACATCTGTACGTCGTCCTTATGACTTATCGATGGACAAGTGTGTCGACAAGATTAAGGGAGACTTCTCCAACAAAGGTTCCATTCACAAGCTCTATAATTTCCTCAGACAGCTGGGAGCCAGCTAAATGAGCAGAAGAATCATTTGTAACCTAAAAGCCCTGTGCGTCGTGTATTTTCATGCCCCGCTGCATCCTTGCTTGAACAGATACCAAATAGAAAAGCAGGCGTGATTGAAAAAGCGAGAGCTAGACAGCAATAAACAGGTGAAAATAAAACCAAGTGCCCCCATTGTCAAAGACGATCGAACATCTTCCTCGTGAAGGACCTTGTTGCTTAATTCCAAAATCAAAACCGAAGCCAAGTCTTTCCCTGTCTCCCCAACGCCATACGTGCGTTCGTATATTTTGCATGTACATGCCTGTTTCTTGCGATGGATATATCATCGGTTCGTCTCCTTTCACGTCTTGTCGCGTCTTCCTGCATCTTCTTTTCATACGGGCACGGGGTAGTGTGATTGTGGTAAGATATATGGATCATGGGCGTATGCGTTGGATTTCGTGGTATCATCGACACTGTGACGTGGTCTGCTTCCTTCTCATGTTCGTTATGCACTGGTAGCATTCTCCTCCGTTATTAACCACATCCCCCATTTATTGTCCGTTGAATTGCTCCTCCATGTTAGTAACTCCAGCTTCCACGTTATGGTAATCGAGAATTTCTGAGTACCTGTTCTGTATTAGTATATTCGATGCATTCGGTTTTGCAACACACTCACATCATGATCTTCCATGTATCAACGGGCAGATCGGCGTCGTTGAAGCTCCAGTCAAACTTCTCCTCCGCCACAGGCTCGTCTGTGGGGTCGTGGTAGGGAGAGAGATAGTCGTGGGAGAGGGCTTCTGTGGCAGTTATTCGCTTCTTAGGGTCGAAGACAAGCATGCGCTCCAGCAGATCAATAGCTGGTAATTTGTCAATTGGTGATCTCTCAAGGTCAAACGGAGGAGTTGTTTCATACCCGAATCGTCGGCATTCTTGAACTTGTTACGAAGAGGCTGTCGCTCGCGTTTGGGCAGCGACTTTACAAACCGCAGTGTCTGGTAGTCGTTAGAATTGTAAACAGAATGCAAGGCATTGTAACTCACGTTCTCGCTGGCGATGGTGTTGATAACATCATCAGGAGGGGTACCAAGTAGCTCAGTGATGATAGAGAATTGATTGACGTGATCTTTTCCAGGGAACAAAGGTTTGCCTTCAAGCATCTCAGCAAAGATGCAACCGGCACTCCAAATATCAACCTCGACGTCGTATTTTTGCCAGGTGAGCATGATTTCGGGGGCTCGGTAGTATCGTGTGGAGACATAACCAGTCATCTGAGGGTCCTGGATTCGTGCAAGACCAAAGTCGCAAATCTTGAGATCACAGTTTTCGTTGACGAGGATATTACTGGGTTTGAGATCGCGATGGACAACGCCGGCCGAATGCACGTACTTCAGACCCCGCTGCAAGGCAACTCATGTCAGCAAATGATCTGTAGCAGCCATTTTGTCTAGACGCCATTGATACATACCATAATCTGGTAGAGGAAGTACTGGATGAACTGCTTCTCAAGAGGGCGCGATGTCAATAATCGGTGAAGATCGGTACCGAGGAGCTCTGTGACAAAATAGCTACAGAGCTGTCAGCGCAAGAACGTGGGGAACGAGGCGGGGGAGGGGTAACGCAGGCCGCGGCTGGGAACGCACATATCTTCCAGAGGAGAAATAAAGATGTCGCTGAGAGAAATGACCTGGCAGCAAAATTGCATTAGCATCGAAAGTCTTACAATTGCTCATATGACCATTAAGGACAGGTCAAGCAAAAAGAGACGCGTTAAATGCGAAATACACAGAGGTATTGGGCTGTACAGGGGCTGATGCTCACATTTTCGTGCTTGAGGTGCTTGAGCAGCTTGAGCTCACGGTATGTGCGCTTTGCGAGCACGGGTGTGCTGAAAGGCTTCATGATCTTCTTGACTGCGACATTTTGGTTGGTAAGTTGATCCCGGGCAGAGCTGTTGCAAAGGGAACCGTGTCAGTCGGATGCGCAGGATCAGTAGGGGCAACTAAGGGAGCATACCAAACGAGGCCAAAAGCTCCCATGCCAACAGGCTGGAGATCAGAGTATCTGCGCGAAATCGAGTCAGTAATGCGATAGTTGTCAGCTTCAAATGTATGATGAGCTTACCTGGAGGTGATCTCGAATGTGGTGCCAAAGATCTGGGCGCGTACGAACTCGGCCATGGTGAATACGTGATTTTTTGGACGATATGTTTAAGGGTGAAGAGAAAACGTAGTCAGTTTCCTGGCTGTAAAACGAGGAACACCAAGATGAGGTAAAGATGATGGTGGGCGGGGCGCAGACGTAATCGTCTAAGATCGCAGTCAAAGCTAGATGTTGGGCCTGGCGTGCGGTGCGGTGCGAGATAAAGTGAAGAACAGAGAGGTAATCTCGTTATTGGATTGGATGGGCGGCTGGATATGGAAATGGGATGGACCGATGATGGGTCAGGTGAATGGTGAATCGACGATCGAGCAAAAGACGATGACCGTGACCGGGGTACCAGTAAAAAAAAGCGATGCAGGTTTCGATGTCGATGAGCAGAGCGTCTCAAGCGGGGGCGGGAAGAGACGTGCGAGATCCCACTGGATAGAACAACAATAAGCGTGTTTGGTTGACTGATTGCTATATCACTCAATGGGCTTTATAACGCAGTGGTTGACTGATCGTCGTTGTTTTGTCTTGGACCGTCTTTTCCTTTGATGGTATTCAGTGCCCGTTGACAGTACCTCAGTGAGGGGCAAGCTGCGCCAGCCCAGGCGCTGGAGACCGGCAGTGATCAGACACCAACAGCAGCGGTGGCAGCCTCAGAGTTGGTACCCAGTCTAGCGGGTGTCACAAGAACTGACCGGTCCCCATTAATCTCACTAAAATCTCTATTATTTTAGAAATCTATAATTAAATTAATAAAATAGCTATATATTTTAAATAAGTTATAAAATAATCTTTAATACTTAGATTATTAAATAATATACTTATAATTTAATAAATATTTTTTATAATATTTTTAATTTTAATTTATAAAAGTTAAAATATATATATATATTATAAGCTTTATTTATAAGCTAATTATTAAAGATATTAAAAAAGTTAAATTAATATAAAAGAATATAAAGATTTCTTTATTTTATAGTATTTTTTTTCTTAGTTTATATATTTTTATTTTATTTTATTACCTTTAGATAAAAATTACCTAGGACCGGTCAATTTTTGTGACACCCGGGGGCCAGTTCGCTATCACTTGCGCTTTCCTACTAAGACAGCACAGACGTTTGACACCGCCTGTAGGCAGCCTCCAGGTCTTCTCCCCCCAGTCCGTTCCAAGACTGCAGCAGTGGGGTCCAAATACTGTGAGCTCCATAGTGAGGTGCCTTTGACGCCATCGTGCCCCAATGATCGGACAGTTTGCCCTGAGTACTTCAGAGGCCGAACGAAACAGGGCCATTGCCTGGTGCCAACAAGGAAAAAGGATCCAAACGCTGGGAGGAAATCTGGGGCATTGGCTATTTGCTCGACAAGAGGCTTACCTATTCTTGCAGGTCCAGGTGTCGTCGATTAGGAGGCTCGTTTCGAATGCGGGTGTCTTCCTACTGGACCGGTCAAATGTCGATCACTGCAGAGGATACTATAAGACGTGTCGCAGGCTGCGTGAAGGTGGTAGCAGCTCTAGGTAGAATGAGGAGAGTTGAGAGGATAAAGAAGGTCGAAGGGAGGAGGAGAAAACGAAATTTCAACAAGAAGAAGAGGTTAGCATCTGGGATGGAAGGTACATGTACATATATACATGGTCGTAGAAGACATTGGCAGGTGGGTCGCAGAATAATACGCACACCAAAGCTCTCTCACCATAGTAAGACAGAGATGCTAACATAAATAAGCAGGTCATCTCTACACTCTAATCCCACTAGACATTTCTGTTAACCTCTTTGTGTGTGCGTATTATTTTGCAAGCCACCTGATTGGGTCGACCGAGGTGAGAGTGAGGTGATGGTATTGGATTATGTGGACGGAGGACCGCCGGTTGGTTTCTTGGTGGGGGGTGAGTGAGGGGGACAAGGGGGACAAGAGCTCCGGGGAGTAATACCCTGGAAAGTAGGCACTTACCAAACTAAGGGAGTCGAGAGGCTTGATTAAGATGCCTATACCTTCCTTCCATAGGCAGAGCGAGGAGCTATTCCTTGTCACCATCTATTTGGTTTGCATCTGTGTGCTCCGATCTAGTGATTCCCCTTATTCAGACCCTTGCGACACGTAATGGGATCGAGATCCTCTTGTCGTAGTGGATATCAAGGTTATGCGCTTACACGGTCACATACCTGCCTACTGACAGGACATGGAGTTTTTTATGGAAAAGTTGAAAATTTGATGTATGACATGATGACACTTTGGGCCCTTTTGAATCGATTCCTAATCCATGCAAATCAGGGTCCTTGTGAATTTTGCAATCATGCATGACTCTTGTCTGTAGATGTTTTATCTGTCTAAGTGCAGCCCGGCAAGAGAGTGTTGATTATGATTATATGCAGCCATGAGTTGTTGAGATTTTATTACAGGTTTGGCGGCATACAATGCACGATGTGATATAAATCGAGTATTTTCTTGGTTTTTAAACATTGGGTGCTACGACAGATACTGCTGAGCTTGTTTATTGGCATCCAATCCATTCTCTTACTGACCCTGCCAAGTCTGCCCTGTATCTGCACCTGCAGCAACATCCCATCATGGCATCACCAACCTCAACCATGTGTAAGGTAGCCAGATGAATATTACCTATCATGTAAATGTTACCACTTCAACTCATCATCATTGCTTAACCTCTTCCCCTCATTTTCTCTCTTTCCCCTTGTCTCTTGCATATCATATCCTGCCTGCATCAGAAACTTTTCAAAAAACCCCATTCACATGGCTGCCATGTTTTCTCAAAAATGACGTCAATTCAGCCTCCAACTGGCCTACCCCTGTTTTCTGACAGCGCACGCCTGATGGCCGATGCAGATGAATCAGGATGGGGCCTGGGCTGGGCTGGGCTGGCGCTTGGACGCCTCTGTTTTTCTTCTTCAAACGGAGCCAGGACCCATCCCCAGTCTCCGATCGTTCCCATGGGCCGGTACCTCTACACCACTTTTACACAGTGACGGTACCTGCTGGCTCGATCTGTCATGCTCAATGACCTAGTCCGCTCATCGTGGAATCGTCTCAGCGATCGATTATTCTCCCGTAAGACTAGCCTCTTCAATGGAGCCATTTCCAGAACAAGCCCAAGCCTAAGTTCACCTCACCTCCACTGCATACTAACTATTCAGCACCTATCAATTCGGAATTTTTTATCACGCGCAGCAACGCTGTAATTAATCGTTCAGGTTTTCAGAAGCCTGTCTCTCGATTCTCTACGTCATATATCAAAAGCCTCGAGCTTTCATCTGCATCTTTGTCGTACCAGAATTCAAAGTCCCACACCTCAGGGCAAGGATTATCATCAACAACTTCTCGCACTGGGAGTTGTCTATATCAACGATTCATGTTACAGCCTTGATATGCTTGGTCGGGCATAGTGCTCTTCTCCCTTCTCAATTACTCATTTCGTTGTTGTGGTAAAGTCTCAGTATGATATGCCTCAGTGTCATCTTGACCTTCCTTGAATTCCTCGCGTCCAATAACCAACTGAAGGCTATTCTCATTCGTTGGGTTTTCTAACTCATGATATCGTACCTAAATCACGGCCCTTGCCATTCTCTAAACCTCAGATCTTCCCTCATCGCCCCTTGACCCTGGCTCCTGGCTTCACGACACGAGCATGCCCTGTCGATCCTCTCCTAATCCCAATGCCAACCACACTTTCGTCTTCCATCCGATCCCATCTGAGATCTAAATTCTATCCTCCCCTAGCCCAGCAGAACCAACCGTCTTGCCATCCCAGATCGACCATGCCACTTCGGTCCAGATCTTTTGATCGGCATCCAGGGCCTAGTCAAACTCTCTGCAGCGCATCTTTTCCGCCCGGTGATGCGGATCTTATTTTAACACGTAGAAACAACCGAGCAAGGGAACACCCGCCCCAACTATTCCAAAGATTCGGTACCGAGTCTTTACAGTCCAGCTAAGTGCAGTGCTTCGGACGCTTGGTACCGATCACCCGCCTAGACTCGGGTTCCGCTAACTCGTCTAGCCGAGACTCTATACTAGTTGGTATCGTCGTCTCCCACAGTTCCGGTTCAGGGTACCACCGTTCTGAGTGAACCTACATTTGACATATATGTACATGTGCTGTATCTTTCTAGATGGCTATACAGTAGATGTAGTCCTATTCCGTTTGCTCATCCCCTGAGCATGGTTTCCTCTGACTAGTGTTCGCATTAGATATTGTTGTACAGAAAATATAAGCCCTGTTGCCTTAGACCCCTAGTGTAGGGACCTTACATTTTGTAGGTCTTTGGCACAGTGGTTTAGTTCAACAGTTATGAGCCCGGATGGGAAGCAATTCCCAGTAACTTCCACTGCGTAACCAACAGCATTTCAGCAATTCCTCAATTCTTTCCGAATTCCAATTCTTCAAATCTTCAAAACGCAAACCCTAAACCCTTACATATAACTTCACTGCATGAAAATCCCTTAACCCTTTGAATAAGCATACTATACTAAGATCTAACGCGTCGCTAACGTTTATGCATAAGACTGAACGCTATGATATTACAAGCAACCAAACTTAATGCTATTGGAGGGCTTAATGTGCGCATTATACGCCTGCAGAGCACTAAAAACTGGGTTAAATGGCTAATAGAGCTCTGAGTGCATGCTATATCGCTCAGGATCTAGAAACACGTTAACCCAAGCATTGCAGAAAGCGATAATAACTATCTTGTTTACCCAGTTAAATGCACCTAAGAAGAATTCAAGACTAAGCATATTAATAATAACCTAGTGCTTAGTTAAGAGTTAATATTAATGCAATTGCAGTTCTATAACATCGCAAATACCTCATATAACTGTAATGTTTATATTTATAAAGAGCATCTTGCTAAAGAAAAAGCTTTAAGGGAGTGGATCAGTGAGATAGTAAAGGGTCCTACCTTTAATCGCATCTAGCAAGAAGTTAACTTAGAATATGAAAATGAATATGTACCTCTGAGAAAGCTCGTTTAGGGTATCAAGAAGTAATACGCCCTGAGTAACATATAAGTCCTCAGCGCACTCTGAAGGGAGTACTACCTAGTGCTTAGATAAGCAAAATACGCAAGCATGAAGCCTATAGTGTAGTATAAGCGCTAGAATAGCTTCTATGAATAGGCTATTGCTTATGATCTGAATGAGATCAAGGGAGACGTAGCTGTGATAGACTTCCTTTAAGCAGTTGGAGACCGTTTTGAACCATTGTGGGCTTGAAATAAGCTTAACAAGCATACAATTAATGTATCCAGAGGGCTCCTAACCTGATCTAAGCTTATTGCAGAGATTAAAAGGCAAAACCCTAACATTAAAGCAAGCGAGGTCTCCTAACAGCTAGAACGCGATAAGAAGGCAACCTAAGCAGAGCTCCTTAAGGTAGCAGATGAGTTCCAAGCAATTGCAAGAAATAACCCATTTGAGAAGAAGGGCGTTATGTTTGCTGCCTGGAATGCGTAAACTACTAATATAAGCGAAGGCTATAACTGCCTATGCTAAACTTGAGAAAATTCCCTAAAGTATAGGTAGAAGCCTATAGAGTGCAGGTCAGTAATATATACGCTTTCTGGCAAAAGACACCCAAAGCAGAAGAGCTATCCAGGCAAAGAGCACTGTATGACCATCTATAAAGAGGTTGCAAAGCCAAAGTGGAAGGAACTTAGAGAGCAACTGGCAAAGAAAGGCATTAAGCTTGATAGCAATAATCAGAGCACTGGAGATAATAACAGTGACATCCTAAGCAGTTTCTAAGCCAACGCAACGCTTAAAGTTCCTAATAACTTCTACGCTAACGCTCTCCTAGACCCAAATGTATAGTATAAAGAAGAACCGCTATACATCTTCTTAGCCTTCAGGGCCTTTGCCTACCCACTCTTAGAAAGCACAATCTGGGATTCAGGAGCATCCATGCATTTAGTTAATGATAAAGCTTACCTTAACCCGGGAACTTTCAAAGCTGTAGATCGGATTGTAGAATCTGGTATAACCTCTAATAAGATTATTAGAAAAGGAAAGCGCACTTTCAAGGGAATACTTAATAGAAGAGACCTAACAATTAGTAATATCTATGTAGTTGAAGGATTCTACGTTAATATCATCTCTTTTACCTGTATGTGCAATTTAGGACTTTGGATATGTAAAGAAGACTACACTGTACGCTACGGATTAGCAGATAAGAATGTTATCATTTGCAAGCTTTAGCTTATTAATAACCTGATTTTCCTTGAATATAAGCAGCTTGATATCTATCTTAAAGCTCCATTAATGCTACTATACAATGTAATACTAATAAGCTAAGTGGGGATTATAATGAGCATTCCTGGCAAGAGAAGAACGCTCCCTTGGAGATCTTTGCAAGATTAACCTAACCTAAGAGAAGATACAGCAACAATGTGGCATCTGAGACTTAGATATTTATTGAAGGATGCGCTTAAGAAGGCTATACTGCATACGCAGAATATTAAGATCAAGGGAATCCTGAGAATTAAGTGTAAGATCTATACTAGAATGCATGCTACTTAGGTTATCTCAAGAAGAAAGTTAAAAAGAAGTGCTCCAAGACCCTTTTAGCGCATACATTAGGATCTTTAAGATTACACAGAAGGCTACAATGGATTAAGATAGCTGCTAGTTATTAAGGATGAATACAGTAGATAGATGTTTACTTGAGCTTTACGTATAAAGCAGCATAACATAGTATTTAACGCTCTATTCTACTTTAAACGCTAGGTGTAATGTCAATTTGGAGTAGTGATCTGTGTGATCTGCTAAGATAATAAGTGCGCTGTGATTGCAGTTAAGGGGTTAACCTAATTCTAATACTGGGCGAATTTTCAGGGCATTAAGCTAGAGCTTGCACCACTGGATACTCATGAAGCAAACGGAGCTACTAAATAAAGCGGCAAGCAAATTACTACAAAATCCGTTTTAATGCTCCATGGGGCTAACCTGCCAGGGGAGCTCTAGCCTAAGAGCACTAAAACAGCATCCTATCTGCTTAACATCAGCCTATTGCGCAGACTTAGATGGAAATTACCAATTAAAGTACTTGAAGAATGGTTTAAATACTATATACTGTTGCAAATAAGATAAGAAAATGCAGATCTTAAACTAAGTATAAGTTTACTGCTTATATACAGTTGCTGCACATACCCCCTGAAAAGGGAGAGGGAAGGAGGAAAAGAAAAGAGGAATATGAAGATTGAGCTGAGGGCGCATATTAGATACTTAGTAGGATATGTTGCAAGCAACATATATTGTATCTAGATCCCTCGCCTTAAGAGAGTAGTAATAACGCGAAATGTGCAGTTTAATAAATCCATCTTCTATAATAAACGCACTAAGCTTCAGTTAGAAGAGCTTATTATTAAGCTTAATGACTAGGTAGTCTGCAAAGATTGGTCTTATCTAGACGAGACTGAGATAGAAAGAGCTCCTTAAGCAGATGCACCAGTTAAACAACCAGTTAGGTTGAGCTTGGGGGTGAATACCACGCCTATAAGCATCCTACAAAAATCAGAGAGCGTAAAGGATACTTAAAGCGCAGTAGGAGATCTAACTAGACCTCAACTAACTGGACTTAGAACGCTAGAAGCGACCCCAGAACCAGATGTATACCTGGGGGGTAGCGGCGCAGCTTAAACTCCTTTAAGCCCTAATATGACAATATAGGGAGGAGAAACCCCTCTTAAAGTAGAAGATAACGCAGCAAACTAAGAGCTTTAAAGCTCCACTAGCATAAATAAAAGCTTACTAGAAGAGAGTATTACACCTTAAGGATAACAAAGTGCTGCTAGAAACATCCCCAGAAGCTCAATAGAAAGTTAAAGAGTATAAATACAATACCCTTAGGGAGTAAAGAAAGCGCTATTAGATAGCAAGCATGCGTTAAATAAACCAATAGGAGTAACTCCTAAACGCTCTAGAACACCAGATTAGACCAAGACAGGGACCTCAGCTCTACCAGGATATTAGATACACTCTACAATACCAGTTAAGATATAAACTAACACTCCACTAGATGCAAAGATGCAGGCAACAATATAGCTAGAGCTCGCAGCAAATCATAGAGCATAACCAAAAAGGGGCCAAGGATGCCTTAGGGGGAAAAGATAACCTGCAGAAGAACCATCAAGATGCAGTGCTTGATAACAAGACATTAAGCAAGAAAGAAAGAGCGCAAGATGGGACCTAAAAACACAGATGAAGATGCAAGGGCGCAGATAGGATAATGAAGCAGCTTTCTTCTTAACTGATTACCATGGAGAAGAGCCACTATATCCTAGAAGCGTTCTTATAGCTTTTACCACTTTCCTCAGTGCAATTGAAAAGGCCAAGAAAGCTAATAGGAGGAGCATAATAAAGTTAGACCTAAAGCTTAATCCTCTAAAGCCTAAGCAGATATATAAGACCTTAGAGCCTATAAAGATTCACTAGAATGCACTCCCTCTACCTCTAAAGACATAAAAAGAGCTAGAGACTTATGCGTTTAAAGAGCTATTCCTTGCAGCAGTATACACTAAAGTGAAGAAGCTTATAGACTTTAAGACTTAGATAGTAATATTATGGCAAGATGCGTAGACTAAGCCTATACCTATAAAATGGGTATTTACATATAAATTTAACTAGAATGGAAACTTAGATAAATGTAAAGCGCAAATCTATATGCATAGAGATCTATAACTAGAAAATACAATCTAAAGCACATATGTAGCGACTCTTGCAGCGCGTTCATTCCGTATTGTAATCGCTCTAGCAGCTAAGTACGATCTTGAAATCCACCAACTAGATGTAGTGAATGCGTTTATTAACGCAATACGTAACAAAAATAAACCTCCAGTTACATGCTACTTCCTACAAGGCTTTAAATAAGCTGGAAAGCTTATAGAGCTGGAAAGAGCACTATATAGACTGAGAGACTTACCCGTCTTATGGTTTAAGGAATTCTTAAGCACTCTAAAACGCCTTGGTCTAAAACCTAGTAAGGAAGAGGAGTGCTTGTTTTACACAAAAACGCAAGATGTACTAGTAGTATTCTTTGTAGATGATATCCTCATCTTGTATTACTGTAAGCAGAAAGAAGCTGCAGATAAGATTATTAAAGCGCTAAAAGAGACATATAAGCTTCAGGATAAAGGGGAAGCTAAGTGGTTCTTGGGAATCAGAATCGTTAGAGATAGGCTAAACAAGAAAATCTACCTCTGTTACGACTCATATCTAGAGAAATGCGCAGTCAAATATGACCTTAATAAGCGCAACTAGTTCCCTACCATTCCTATTCCTGTTACCAAGCTTTCCAAGAGAGAGGACCAAGCGTTCCTAGCCTACATTAAGTTATATTAAGAAAAGGTTAGATCTTTGCTGTATACCGCAGTGATGGTAAGACTAGATATCGCTTTTATAGCATTCTAGCTTTCCAAATACCTTACAAATCTAAGTAAAGAGCACTATAAGTCTGTAGACTAAGCTCTTTAATATCTTTATATCACTTATAATTTCACAATTACCTATAGAGGCAATCATAATGAAACTCAAGCACTCCACATAGCGTCAGATGCTTCATTTGCAGATGATAAGGAAACAAGGAGATCATCACAAGGATATCTCATTACCCTCTTCAGTGGCGCTGTAATGTAGAAAGCAACGCGCTAAAGTACGGTTTTAACCTCTATGATAGAGGCAGAACTGATTGCATTGAAGCATACTGCAGCCGAAGCAATAGGTCTACAGCGCTTTCTTAATGAATTGCACTTTTACCTAATAAAGCCATATACCATCCACTGTAATAATTAACAGATAATACATCTTATTATAGAGCCGAGCACTAAGATTAACACTTAATTGCGCTATGTAGAAATCTAGAATATGTAGCTGCAATAAGAAGAAGGTAAAGGGAGCTTTCAGGTTACCTACTTACCTATGGCAGAGATGCTGGCAGATAGATTAACTAAAGCTCTATTGTGGCAGCGATTTAAACACTTTAGAGCATTGCTTAATCTTATGCAGCTTAAACAGTTAAAAGTCTTAACAAAGCAAAGTTCAATCATTCAACCAGCTAGTAATAAGGGCAAAGAGCCTAGGGTATCTCCTACAGCTAAAACACTTCCATCTAAGCACAGTAAACAGTTCTGAAAAGCTCAAATAACAGTATTATCACTAATATCTTCATCTTCATCCTCAACTTCATTATTATCATTAACAGGGATAATGCCACTAAGTCTTACCAAGCTATTGTAGATCATATCAAGAGCCTCAGGATCCATCACACTAGGAAAGCTCCCCTCATCAGAAGCAAGCGCACCTAGACCAAGACGAGGAATCTTAAAGACCTGAGAAGGAAGAATATGACGGTTAGAGATAGTAAAAAGGGTAGGGTAAGCCTTGAAGAGCTTAAACATGACTGAAGCGCAAGTCCTAGCGCAGGTGATCTCCTGCGTAAATGATCAGCTTGGAGTAAATGGATGAAGAAAGATAGATGACTTACGGAACGAACGCCATTGGCAATTGCATTGCGAAGGGCGATAGCTGGAGGAAGCAAACAACGGGGACTAAATGAGTTAGTGATATGCTCAAGAAGAAACATGAGAGCACTCACAGGCCAGCACAACCCTTGCGACTACCACGAGAGCAATGACAACAGCGCTTCAGGTTAGGCTTATCCTTCACAGCGCAACAAAGTTATGAGCCCGGGAGGCCCGAAGAGAGGCCTGTAACTTCCGATCGCGCAGATTACCTGTTCGAACCCCGCCTATACGTGAATAAAAAAAGAGTGCAAAAGCAAGGACTGAGTCACTAAAACCCCGGAATAACATTTCATCCGGAAGATTCCGTATAAAATGGGGGGTGTGTTGTACAGAAAATATAAGCCCTGTTGCCTTAGACCCCTAGTGTAGGGACCTTACATTTTGTAGGTCTTTGGCACAGTGGTTTAGTTCAACAGATATGCAACTGGGTAAGGTTGAGAGATCATCTGAGATGTCTTGCCTACCTAGGTACTATGTTAGTCATCCACCAGAACTTCACCTTCCACGCCCCTTCTTCTATCTCATCGCAGTCTTCGGTACTACCCCACAAATTCCTCGTATCGATTCCTCAGTCTCTCTAGAACCCCACAGGGACACATGGGCCAAGAGGCCTAGCGTACTTGTGTGCGGTGAATCATTGCCTGGAAGTCCAGCGTCGACCTTCAGTCTCATGTAGGCCTCCTCATCGATCTGCGTTACCGATATAGACTTCCTTAATCGGGTCCAACAACATATTGGGAAAACCAACACGCCTATAGAGGATGCAATCACATCAAAGTCAAGAATTAGAGGAGTAATATATGCCATGCACGTTTCATTATCAAGGGGAGTGCCTATCCATTATCCACTCTTGTCATGGTCTCGCAGGTTGAATTCATTCTTCACCGCCAATCATATGTCACCAGTCTGCCAAATTCCTTCTCTTGTCTCTCGTTCCGTCGTGATTGTCTTGTCCCACGCCTCTCTTTGAATCTATCCACATAGCCTTGTCTGCTTCTATCGTAAACTAGTTCTGCACGATCTAATCATGGACGACAAGAGGCTCTGCGTTCCAGATACTCTCGGCATACTCGTCAATGCAGCGGTCGCTGCTGAAAAATCCCATGCGAGAAACAGAGGTAATTGACTTCTTGATCCATTCCTCCTGGTTCTGATACGCCTCATCCACCAGCTTGTGAGTCTCGTTGTAGCTGTGGAAATCGTCAGACACCAAGTAGTAGTCACCGTGATCACGGACAGCGGCGACCAGGGCGCTAAAGTCATGGACCGAGCCAAAGGTGCCCTTCTCGATCTCGGTAAACACTTTCTGCAAGTCGGGGTCAATTTCATGAGAGCCGTACTGGTGACTGTGTCGGAGGTCTTCAACGTCTTCAGCGAGGTTGCCAAACAAGAAGATGTTGTTCTCGCCAATCTCGCGAGTAATTTCGATCTATTCATGATCAGCCGTGGAATCAAATGCATTTTTCATTTACTTACATTGGCACCATCACAAGTGCCGATGATGAGACCACCATTCAGAACAAATTTCATGTTGCTGGTACCAGATGCCCTGTGACACATGTTAGCTAAGGTACCAATTCTTTGGTGTTTATATTGACTTACTCGGTGCCTGCAGTAGAAATGTGCTCGCTAAGGTCCGATGCAGGGGTGATAATCTCAGCTTTGCTGACGTTATAGTCAGGCAAGAAGATGACCTTGAGAAGATCTCCAATATCCTCATCATTATTCACCACAGAGCCAACAGCGTTGACCAGATGAATAATCTGCTTCGCCATCCAGTAGCCGGGGGCGGCCTTGCCTCCAAAGATGGAGACACGTGGAACGACCTTCTTACGCTCCTCGGGGGACAGTGACTTGAGGTGGAGATATCTATGAATGACGCCGAAGATATTGAGCTGCTGTCGCTTGTACTCGTGGATTCTCTTGACTTGGACATCAAACAATGCCGCAGGGTTCACAGTGACACCCACGGCCGACTTGATGAGCTTAGCGAGTCGGACTTTGTTGGCATACTTGATCTCGAACCATTCCTTACGGAATTCCTTGTCATCAGCATACTTCTCGAGCTGGTTTAGGGTGGTGAGGTCCTTGAGGAAGCCATTACCCCCAACCTTGGAAGCAATGAGCTCCGAAAGGCGAGGGTTGGCCTGGTGGAGCCAGCGGCGAGGAGTGATGCCGTTGGTCACGTTGGTAAACTTGTCAGGGCCGTAGATCTCGACAAAATCCTTGAAGATAGTGGTTTTGATGAGATCCGAGTGCAATTCAGCAACACCGTTGACTTTGTGTGATCCAACAATAGCCAAGTACGCCATGCGTACCATCTTTGTTTGAGACTCCTCGATGATGGACACTCTTCTTAAGATATCTCGGTCATTGGGGAATGCCTTCTCGACCTTCTGGAGGAAGAACAGATTGATATCGTATATAATCTGCAAGTGTCGAGGTAGAAGGTGCTGGATCAGACCAACAGGCCATTTCTCCAGGGCTTCTGGCAGCACAGTATGATTGGTGTAACCGAACTAGAGACAATTAGATTAGATGATGAAGGTACAAGGAGGTGGATCAACATACTGTGTTCACGACAATTTCCCATGCCAGGTCCCATTCGAGGTGCTCAATGTCAATGAGAATTCGCTGCAACTCCACGATGGCCAATGTAGGGTGTGTATCGTTGAGCTGGATAGCCACCTGGTCGGGAAACTCCTTCCAAGGGCGGTTGGACTTTTTGAAACGGCGAACGATATCGTACAAAGAGGCAGCAACCCAAAAGTACTGCTGCTTCAGTCGAAGTTCTTTTCCACGCTCCAGATTGTCGTTGGGGTACAGAACAGCGCTGATGGTCTCAGCTCGTTGTTGATCGGCAACTGAACTCTCGTAATCACCATTGTTGAACTTCTGGAAGTCAAACTCTCCTCCAGAAGCTTTGCTGGACCACAGTCTCAAGTTGTTTGTTGTGGGTGTGTCGTAGCCGGGGATGGGAACATCGTAGGCAACGGCCTGAACGATCTCACCACCCTCCCAAATAGCAACAGTCTTGCCATTCTCATCAGTAGTCTTTCTAACATTTCCAAAGAATTGAATCTGTATTGATATTAGCTGTGCTTGACTGTCGATCAAGTTTTCAATGACTTACATCAACAGTAACGTCGTGTCGTGGGAACTCCCAGGGGTTGAAGTCAAGCCAGTAATCAGGCACCTCGACTTGATATCCATCGACAATTTCCTGCTTGAAAATGCCATATCGATATCTGAGGCCGTAACCCCAAGCGGGATAGTTGAGGGAGGCCAGACTGTCGAGGAAACAGGCAGCGAGTCGACCAAGACCGCCGTTACCCAGCGCAGCATCATTCTCTTGTGTGATGATGTCCTCGATTCGGAAACCGAGCTCAGCAAGACCAGCTAGCAGCTCACGTTAGCAGGGTATCAATGAATACAAAACTGAATCAACCTACCTTTTGCAGTGTCCTTCTGACCTACGTTGAGCATAGCATTGTCAAGAGCACGGCCCATCAAGAACTCAAGACTAAAGTAGTACACGCGCTTCGAGTCGCGATAAGTCTGTCTCTGTTGAGTTCTGTTCCAATCAAGGATCAGGCGATCACGGAAAGCCAGACTGGTAGCAGAGTAGGCAGCATGTTCATTGCAGTTGAAGACAGAGCGGGCAAGAGTGGTCTCGACGTGGCGGACAACCTCTTTCTCGAAGCCGTCTTTGCCAGTAAAGCCACTAGACTGGTTGCGCTTCCATGCTTCACGCTGAGGTTCGGGAATCGAGGCTGTTAGTGGTGTAAGTCAACATTCGCAAGCAGATCGTTTACAGTAGTTCGATAGGGGAAATGAATTGAGCAAAGAATCTTAACGCCAGAAATAGCTCAGAGAAAACCAATTCAATTCGGAACGAATTGCAGATTGAATGCATAGACAACATACCTTCAAAGCTCTTGATCTCACTAGGGCCGAAACCAGTGGCAGTTCGGGTGTGTTTTGGGCGGGAGATGCCTGCGGGGCCGACTGCACCCTGAATGTCTACAATCGGGGCGGAGGTGGAGGGGCGCCTCTCACGGGTGGGCAAACGCTGCTGTTCAGACGCCATCGCTTCTATCCACAAGCTTGTTAGTCGAGTGGTGAGAGCCGGGACGGAAATTGAGGGACGAGAGAAGAAAGATAAGGTCTTTCAATGCCAGGGCATAACAGTTAAATACTCAACCACTGTTGATAGACCCCTTGTCCTTTTGTGAAGCGAGAATCAGATCAGATCACCTACATCAACAACAAGGTTTACTGATGCCACTCAACGAGTTCTCGACGTTAGATAACACGACTGGCTAACGACGCGAGGTGTGCCACAGCTTTGGGTGGGGGAGCGGGGTCGAAGGTGCAAGGTAAAGCTGCAGTAGTTTCTTGCGTGCCCTGCTTTTATCGTAGCGGCTCAGAATCCCAATAGTGCAGGGATCTGATCTAGGCAAGGTAAAGGTATGTATATGGGAACGGAGGTTATGTCGAATATGAGCTGTTGATTCCCTCTATAGAGTTCGTTGTGGACTGAGAACTTGTGCGTATTCAGTAGTCCAGAGCGGCCGTCTGTTCAGTTGATGGGGATCCGGAGAAGGCGGGAGCTTGGGGAACAGGGGAGCTTGGTGGAGTAGGCAAAGAAGATTTGAGGAGAAGAATGACAGGGATAAAACGAGTCGAGGTAAAGATGAGAGAGGGTAATATGGTTAGTTTTATGTCAATTGACGAACAGATGCTGTGAAGAGAAGATTGGGAGATGTCAGAGGATGGACTGTGAGAGAGGTTGGAAAAGTAAAGAGGAAGAGAGGGGAGAAAGTAGCTCAAGAGGTATGAGCTGATGAGGGGAGCTGCAGGGAGCTTATAGTCAGTCTCTGGGTAAGAGCTTCCCGTCAAGACTCCTCCACCATGAGCGGATCCATAGTATCAATTTGGACGGTAAGGTAAGGTATCATGACAACCTCTCCACGAACGACGAGCTACCTACTTGCCTAGCGTGTGATCTTGTTTTGTCTTGCTTGTTGAATGTAGCATTACCTAGAGCTCTAACCTATGCTGCGTTGCATTTCGTCTCTTTTGCTCCGCTTACCGGCCAATGCCATGCTCTTGCTTGCTCTCCCGCAATGACTAGGCCGCTGGGAGCAAGAAAACTTGAGACCTTCAAAGAAGATGCCAAAATAAGTTCATCAAATAGTCTCCTAAGCTTAGGATAGTTTACCTAAATCTTTTTGCTATTTAGGATAAAGATCCTAAAGTTTTCTTTCCTCCTTCACCTAGGTCACATACCATCACCAACTGGCGGCATGGTTCCCCTCCCCCGCAGCAACCGTTCTGTGACATGACGACATACGACGCACACCTACGGAGGTCGGTCTCAAAAGTCTTTGCCCAAGATGACTGTGGCTCACGGATCCACTTTTGATAAGATACTAGAGGTACATCTAGCGAGATTACACTTACTAATTACAATCAAATTACAGCAGCTACAGTCAGTAATCAATCTAAAGAGATCTCCTAAAAGCCCTATAGCTATAGGGCTATTATAGGATAGGTCTTTTATCTCTTTTATCTCCCTTATATATCTATATACCTGATAGGGATTAGCGATTATAGCGTAAGTCATTTTAGGCAAAGACTTTTAAGACCGACCTCCGTACTCTTGTAGAACATGCGATGCGATCCAAGCACGCACAGCAGATATACCTATCAAGACTAGTAGTAAAGATAGCAAATCGTCATAAACTTGGTCTTCTCGCAGCACGACGCTAATACACAGCATGGACAGCCATGGTATGCTACTGCTTGAAAGAGGTGCCTTCCCTCATTTGAATACCTCAGTGAATATACGTATGTAACGCCTCGAGACATGTGAACCCCCGATGTCTTCATTGAATCCATTGCCCCTCCAACCTCTCTAGGCGACCTAACCTGAGGCAGTCAAGCTTCCTGTAGAATGAGCCCGATGAATGTCCCCCCCTCATGCCAGCTCCTAGTACCTTTGCGAATGCAGACCGTATCTTGAACCCCATTCATTGTCAAGCAACTTATTTGCTGACAGTGCATACTCCAAGACTGTCCCACCCACACAGGTACACACACAATAATCAATGAAGCCTCGCTTCAGACTTAGCGTCAGCTATTCTCACAACGGATTGCGGGGCCGTGATGTCCGGTGTGTTTGTTACGCAGCAGCAGCGCTTTTTCAGTATGAGCTCAGCTGTTTCGGTTCAACGATACTCGGTCTCGACCTGAGCTAAGACCTGTTAAATTCACAACCTTGTTCGTCACCACGCGGTGTCACCGAGCCCACCAGAGCTACATGTGACGCGAACGAGCTCGAATATCAGACTTAACAAGTAGCTAGCTTGCTATCTCGACATACATGCTGAATGCTGTAGCTTACAGCCTTCCAGGGCAAACAATTGCGTTATCGAGGCCTCAGTGCAAAATGTTGGTCGTCCGTATACGCTCTCCAAAACCATACCGTCGCTACAGGGTAGGCGAGGGTAAGGCTTTGACAATGGAGGGCTTCCTGGTCTGACGAGAACCATTGTTTATTTGAGGACTATATCGAGCACAGAGTCTTTGGTATATATATCCCCCGCTTGCCACGAAGTCGGTAGCACCGCGATGGGTCCTGTTAAATGACACGGTCTGAGAGCGTTGAGATGGAGCTGCGTAGAGAACAAGCTCTGGTACCACATGGACGCACATACTACCACATGCGCTCGACCCCCCGAAGTCGAAATTGCTGATGAGAGCGAGTCTTGATGGTTATACAACATAACCGGACCTCATAAAACCAACTTTGGTAGTTGAAAACTGCCCCTTATTAGATTACTAGTACATATGATGCTGAGCTTCAATACGTTACCTCCTTAATCAGATACAGTCATGATGGATGTAAATAGTAATTCATGAGCCTAGGCCCCTGTCCACTAGTCTAGTTTGTCGGTCGCCTCATGGGTCCAAGCTCCAATCCACATCCAGACCAATACATGGCACGTCGTATGTTGATGATATTGGGTTCTTGGGTAAGCCCCGTCATAAACCCCCCCTTTCCTAGTAAAGTTTATGTCCTCCCTAATATCATAAGACCACGTTTCGCAGAGCCTAAATATATTGGGTCTTTGATGCCAAGCGATTATCCTCATAACAACAATTTATGACTGTCCTAGTGTACCTAGGTAACCAAGCCATCGCACTGGAACAAAAAATCATCTTTCACTTCACGGCCATTATATATACCATCCCCAGTTCAAACCACTGTTTCTTCACTGATTTCACTTTATCTGCAGTTCTTAGATGGCAAGGTCGATTAGTCACATGCCTCAGCACGTGCATTCAATTGATAGAGGTCAATTTGACTTTTGCTGACTAACTTACATAAATAGAGTTAACCTAATTCCTTTAAACCTTCAAACCCCGCCATTACCCCGCCTTTATCCTAGAACTCTATTCGCAGATACGCTTTAATTGCATATAAGCAGGAGTATACAGTATATATATTTAGCCTTTATAATTACATTCTTAAGCTACTCTTTATATAAGGCTAAGTTACCTATTAATATAGTAAGGAAAGCTACCCTTTTTATATTAAAAGGTAAGCCTTTCTTTATAGCCCTTTCTAGCTTCTTTAATCTAAATAGCTTTTTAGCTAGCTAAACTAAATAAATATAATAACTTAAGTAGATTAAATCTATATAATTAATTAAGTTAATTAAAGTGCAGTTAAAAATAGCTATCTTAATTAGGCTAAATAGGCTTTTTAATAAAAAGTTCTTTATAATAGCTATAGCTATTATATAGATCTTATTACTGTTAATACTACTGTTTATTGCCTTGGCATCAGTTATCATTTCACAGGGCAAATATGCTTAGTTAGGTAAATTCTATTTAATTAACTACAGCCTTATTTTGCCTGCTAAAGGACTCTTTAACTTTCAGTTATAAACTCTTTCTTATACATAGAATTTTTTTTATTCTATATAATTAACTTTATAGAATTTTCTAGGCAATTCTATTATATATAAACTCTAAATGCTACCTATAATAGTCTTCTAGCTATAGGTTAGTAGAGACTATTATTATAAGCATAATAATACTTACAATCTAGTATTTAAGCTAAAAGGTATTTCTTAATTTGTAGAGGTACTATTTAGCTTTACCTATAGACTAAGTATCTATTAAGCGCTATATCTCTCCTTAAAGCTACCTGCTATAATAAGAGTTCTTAGGTAAGTAGCAAAAGATATTACATTTAAAGATAGCTAGGCTAAGTAGCTAGTTATCTATTTAACTATTATAGCTAATTGCTTTTACCTATATAGCTTTCTCTTATATTGCTTTATAGATTGCCTACTATTAAAATGCTATAATATCTCTATTATAGACCCTTTAGCAGCACTTATAGCAAGCAGAAAGAGGTTATATATACTATTAATAAATAGCAGTTACTAGCTGCTAGTTACTTAGGTTTAATATCTTAACTGTAATTAAGGTTAGCCTTATTAATTTAATATAGTTAAGGTAAAGAACTTACAGATAACCTAGGCTTAGCTAGTTTCTTAATAATTTTATAATTATTAAGATAACTTTAAGGGATAGATAGATTAAGAAAGGTTAAAGTTATAGGGAAGTTGCAGATCCTATTAGTTAAGCTTTTTATAGCTCTTTAACTAGTTAAGCAACATATTTATTATAATTAGAGTTGCTTAAGATGCTATAGCCTAAAGGTAACCTTATTAATTAAGTTTATTGAGATTTCAGTCTAGCCAGAGACTTTATAGTTGATACTTTTGTAGCTGTTATTGGAATACCTGGGTCCCATTTATTGGTCGTTACTGGGTCAAGGCTATAAAATATAGATCTTATAGTAATCTTTCCTCTTAGCTTAACCTAGTACTAATTTAATTACATTAATAAGATTATAGTTAGTTATATAATAGCCCTAATTAGGCTCTAGGCTCTTGCGTAGTATCATGTTAGTGGCTATGATTGATATCAGCAACTGTAATCAACAGTTAGGTCAGGGAATGTACTTTAGAAGTGTGATGGGCATACTAGGCCTGGTATTGTCTTAGTCTTTTAGCTGGGGTAAAGGAAGAAGGTTAATATAGCTGTCCGAGGGGTGGTATTTATACTGCTTGATTAAGGTAGCAATTGCGCTATAGAGGCAGATAAACCTTCTCTGATTTTAACTTCTGTAATTCTGGCCTACTATAGGGGCCTTATTATTTAAGCCTTTAATTGAAAAGTTAAAAGCTTAATAGCCTCATATAGGGCTGATAGCAACTTAAAAAAAAAAAAAAAAAAAAAAATTATATATACCATCCAAATAGAGTCCAGCAAAGGCGATTCCATGATATAAATATCGTCAATTCGCCTCGTTCGAGTCGAGAACTACATATGTACCTGGAGAAGATAAGCAAACCATTAGCATGCTAGACGATGAGTCCAACTTTCATTGATGTTCCCAGCCAGCTCCCTAAACACCAATCTCCCTGGAAAGGGAAGCCATACGCCTGTTCTCTCCCGCATCTTTAAGCTTGATAGAAGCCATAGGAATGCTAGTAGCGCAATATCCCCAAATTTCTGTTCAATCCGAAGCGACCACACTGCTTCGCTAAGCAGCTTCAAGACAGCAAACCGGATCGCATTGTGAACCCCTTCATTTCCGTGTCATACAATGCTTCAAATCCCAATTGAGCAAGGCCCAACCGAAACCCCGAGCTCCTGCAAGGTCTAGTCGCCCAAAACTCGATAAAGCAAAATACATGCCAGACCGAGATATATAAACCGCAAATCCAACTCCATGTCGATTGACTCTTCGATTGTACTCATTTCGGAAGGGGTTTGCCCTGAGCTGCAGATAATCAAGTGCATATCCAGGGATCGTGAGCCGGCGAAGGGACTGGCACAAGAGAAATGCTCGTTCGTAGCCGTGGAGACCGTACCCGAGAAATGCTCCAAGTATAGGTGTCGCGTGAACAAAATAAGTAAACAATAAACCAAGGATCGTATAAAATCGATGTCGTCCTGAGCCCCGTGCCCCAAACTCCAAAAAATGCTCTCGACGCCAACCAACAGTTCCGTGCCCTTAACATCGTAGTTGTAAATTCAAATGAGCAGTGATTCGCTATCAAAGAATGCCCGAGTCCTTAAGTGCGTTATTCAAGATAGTCTCTTTGACTGCTGCGAAAACGAGTCGAATGTTTGACGTATCTGTTGCTTGCGTCAAGCTATGCTATGTTAGAAACCTGTAGGAGGCATTGTCGACACTAACAAAACTTACTGGGGATACAGGTTTAGATGCGCCCGATTGACCTGGTTGAATCGCCAGAGTAGATACTTGGCTGCTTTATTGACATCGTTACCACCCGAGTAATCGGGAAAGTAATTGCCTAGCGGAGACCTGCTCAGCTTTTGTTTGAAAATGTCAACCTTGTTGAGGAACAGTATGATGCTAGTACGCATGAACCACCGTGAGTTGACCACCGAGTCAAAAAGGAGTAAACTCTCCATCATTCGGTTCTAATGCTGATGTTAGAACATTCTGACACCAACCACTATTGCAATTGCCAAGCCTACCTGACTGCTCTCCTCGAGTAGGACTTGATCGTATTCGCTCAATGCTACACAGAAGATGATTGATGTGACATTCTCAAAGCAGTGTATCCACTTCTTTCTCTCACTTCGTTGACCACCAACATCGAACATACTGCCCAAGTGTTAATAGAAGCCCGTGTCCGGTGCGGAAGTTGTATGTTCTTACTGAATGCTTAGTTGCCCCATTTGGAATCTCGTCTCATAGATACCTGTTGTCTTCGTTCGCGCTCGGAGCACATCCATTTCGTTCGGTAAATAGTCTGATGATACTATTCGCATCGCCTCCTGGAAGAAACTAGAACAAGGGAAGTCAACACCAATCCGCGCTCGATATTAGGCTCCAACATACTATTCGGCGGAATCCATGAGGTAGAACTCTGTTTGATGCTCCATAAGAAGATCCTTCGCTGGATCGTTCCACAGAGCTTGTACCGCCGCGCCCACTTTCGGATCGATTTGCGCTTGAGGACCAGACTCGGCTTGGTATTCTAATAGGAACTCCGCATGTGCCTTGTTCTCTTCGTTTTGAGGCTCGATGTCGAATTGTTGCATGGCCATGATAACTGCCTTGGCGCACTCCACAAGGTTTTTGAAGACAGTTGGCCGGTAGTTGAACAGCTCATCTTCCGAGTATCCTTTAAGATGGATGATTTTCATCTGTTTGACAATCGTCGACTTGCCACTCTCACCAGAACCTGCCAAAATTGTTAACTATCCGAGCTTGGGCTCAGCGCTTCACCTGTCGCCTTGTCACCCTTACCTAGCAGTAAAATCTTGCATTCTTTCCGTAATCGTTTCGAGTCTTCCTCCAAAATTTTATCGATAGCCTGACTCTTCTTCTTCTGATCCGCCTCCTCATTGCTCGAGCTCATGCATGCGCCCATTTTGGCGGATCACAAAATAGCCTGAAAAGACGGCCCTTCAATAAAATGAAGTGATCGGTGTGCTGAGCACAAGTTCACTTGGGTATTTATGATGTTGCTTATCTCCAGTCGTGCATGACGGTCGCAATGGTTTGCGAAAGTAAGCGGTGTCGTATAATGTGGAGATAATGGGGAGGTAGACAATTGTGAGGGTTTTTGTAGCTGGAATGTCGAACTGTCGGCTCGGTTCGAATTGAAAGATTGAGGAAGACTGGCGGATAGATGCGATAAGAAGTTGGTGAAGCAAAAGGTAATCGGGCACGTCAAGGGTGAACGGAGAGGTCGGGGAGATCGGATCGTTACGGGCGAGGAGGCGTGGACAAGACTCGAACCCTCGAAGAAGAGTCCTCGAGGCGTTTTCTTGTTGGGAACAGGCGAGCGAATCTGAACAGTACTGGAAGATGAAGCCGGGCGAGATATGCCTGAGCAGCGTCAAGGCTGAGAGCTTGAAGGAGAATGTTTGGCGGTGGGTAGACAAGAGAAAGAGATGGATGGATTGGCCTTGTCGCTCCAGATTGTCGGCCGTAACCAGCTACTGTACGGTGCTGGGGAGCTTCGTGGAGCCAGGGCGCGTGGGCGAGACTAAAGAGTACAAAGGCACTAGGGAACCTCGACGATGACGAGACAAAGTCGGCGGAGGGCTGCGCCAATTGGTGAGAGAGCCGACAGTGGGGAAGGAGTGAAGACAGGGGTGTGCGAGTCAACGCGAACCAGTGAGCAGGCGAGTGAAGACGAGAGATTTTGAAGGGAGCCTAGTTTGCCTAGGTAGCTACTAAGGTAGTACTTCTGAGCCTTGAGGGATTGGGGGGTTGAAGCTGATGGTATGGCCAGGTTGAAGGGGCGTCTGCAGCCAGTAGCTTCCTAGGTAACAATGTTCTCACGGGAGCGAGGGGCGCAGACCAGAGTGCCTACAGCCGGATATCGTTGGTTACAAAGAGACTCGACCGTTCGTGGAAGAGTCGCTTTAGGGAGTTTTGCAACGATCTCGGCAGAGTAGCGCAAGCGGAAGTAATGTCAAATAGCGAAACCTTGTCGTGTTTGACTCTAAAGTGAAACGTGGTGATGAACGCCATCAGCCAAAGTTGGAGGCGATATCAACTGAACTGAACTGAATTGAGCTGGTGCAGGGTTAAATTGCGCTGAGCACCTACGGAATAAGGCATGGTCGAGTACCTACATAATAAACATTCAAAAGGGAGGGGAAAGTAAGGCAATGGAAAGTACCTATCAATCGGTGCCAACCGTGCCACCGCCTGCTTTCTTTGCAAAATCGATTCAACCGTCACATCCACATCCAATCCAATTCAAGCAGGAGGCAGGGACTGCCGCAGACATTTCAGCTGCTGGCAAGGACCAAGGGGTTCACTTCAGCGCTATTCTCCGCCGAGAAAAAAATAAAATCAAAAAAATCCACATGATGATAATGCCGCCGTCCATTTCAATAACCTCACCGGCAATACTCTCACAGGCCTCCATGTATTATAGAGCATCTTCAATTCCACAGAACTACACACTTGGTTGCCTACTGGTTACTAAGTTTGACATACGGAGTGAGATGTCCTGATAAGAAGGGACAGCCGACTGCCAACGACTTCAGCACCATCAAGAGTTGACCTGAAGGGACGCCGTTTCTGATTTGTCTGGCTTCAAGTCTCTGCTTTTGTAATAATTATGTCTCTGACAATGTGGAAATCTCCATCTTGTTCTTCCTTTCAGAGTGGTGGTCCGTGAGAAGTCCGCATTTTTCTACCTTTCAAAAGCACTGTGAACCGATACAAGTCTCGGGCAAAAACACCGTGGCCATAGCCAGTGGGCTTTACGCATCTGGCGTTCCCCGGCTGGTGTATATATTAGTTATTAGCCAGCCAGCCCAGCACAGGTCCCATAAACATTGACCAGACTATCGAGACCTGCTTGAGACTTGAGCAGAAGTTCTGGCTTTGGTTTATTAATAAGATACAAGTAAGCTCCAGACTATGTCTTTTAAATAACCCTCCGAGTTCGTGAGGTATGTTGCATAGTAGAGCAAGACTCGCTGTCATCCCATTGTTGAGGGCATTGGCTACTGATGCTGCTTATTTGGCCCACCTTTTTGCAAATATCACTGCAATACGGATAGTTCAGTACAAGTTTATGATCCCGCCGACTACCAGGTACCTAATGAGGAGTCTCCACCAGGTCAAACCTTATCGCTAAGAACGGCCAACTCGATGTGAGACTAATTTGAAATATCTAGTTTCATCATTCATATCATCACAATTGATATAAGAGCCGCTCAAAGTGAAGTGAATCTGTCGTCCCTCGTTACTTTTACCTACTCATCTGTTTTCAGGGTGGATATTGCAGCTGCGTCCGTATCCTGGTTCAAATTGCGCTTAACACAGGCTCTTGCGGTATTGGTCACCATTCTATTTCCGAACAAGGATAGGTTTACCATGGATTGACGCTCCTACAGAATGCGTAGGGGACTGATCAACGTGCCAAAAGCATATTCTAATTGGCCAATGTCTCAAACTTCATTCGCGGCGGCTTGGCGAGATCTTTTCTGGCCATAAAGCTTGTGGTAGGCCTGTCCAGTACTAAATAGCGGCTACAGGACCTTATTAGAAATACCATGAAGACTCGACGCCTCGAGTCTTTGACGAAAACTGCACACTCGATGCATGTCGACAATAAATCTTGTTCGAGATCAAGATGGGACGGCGGACCTAGTGGAGAGAGTCTTGCCGCCCGCATATGCCAGCCCTCTCAGCCCCTCTATATAGCCTGGCCGCCTGGTTTGGATGAGCCGTCGTTAGCTAGGTACCTAAGACAGCCCAGGAAACATGGGGAGGTGAGTCCCCTACAGGGACCAGTAGAGGAACGTCAGGGAGTTAGGTAAAGTCCACCCAATCCGGGTCCCAAGACTCTTCGCTGAGGGCGCTGCTCGTAGCGTCGTGAGATCTAATAAAGTTGGGTGGATTTATCCGCATTCCTCACAATTCTAGACAATCGCACCGTGCCACGCGCTCGCAAAACCAGAATTTGTTTCGTCTCATCATTTTGCAGACTTCATCAAAGATGAAGAAACAGCTCCATAGATGAAGGTCAACGGAAATTGCAGTTTTCTGGGACCAAACAAACAGCATCCGCAACACAAAAGACGGAGCCGGGTTAGTAGAGTATTCCAACAGGGGTCCCTTTGGGATTCCTGGAGATAAAGTGGAGTGCTAATGCAACCCATGTTTGCATATTAATATTCCTTTTCTGCTTCTCGTACCAAGCTGCATTGGTGTTTGCCTGCAGAAACCCTCGCTGCCGCCCCAAACCCTTCCTATCTCCCTCACCGATGCACCAGGCTTCCATATGAGGCACACCAACAAGCCTCGCCTCGAAACCACGCACCGTTGAAAGTTGGTTTGGCAGAAAGATACCTGATCTTATTATGCTCCATTTCTAAAAGTTTCCTCGAGAAATGGAAGTTGAAGATGCACCAAGGGAAATAAGGTAAGCTATGAAACTCAGTGAATTATGGAAGCTTGGGAAGATATATTGTTTCATCTGACATACACCCCAGCTGGGTGGCCCTCCCTGTCATGTACTTGTGTCGTTCGAAACCTAAGAAGCGCGTGCCTCTCTGATTAGACGTTGTAGCGTCGAGAACCTTCACCACCAGTCAATACTACTGTACTTTCCTCATCGTCCCCTGCTTTAGCTGTGCTACTCAAAATCGTTGATGAAACATCAACTGTAGTGATGTCTATCTACCTAGCGCAGAGCGATACCATATGCATACCATAACCACGCATGACTCGGCTGTGTCTCTACCACTGAACACCCCGCCCAGTCGGTCAGACTTTGGGGATATAATTACTTGCTTGATCTTGAGGAAGCCTTATCATATGCTTGGTTGCTTTCCTGCTTCGTGTCAATATACAATATCATGATCTCCCCAACAGGCTGCTGATCCAAAACCCAGTCGTTGAGCCAATTCTGCGCCTAGTAGTATTTTTTAGGAACTGAGGGCACCAGGCCATGCAATAGGCATATTTGTTCTTGGTTTCTAGTCAAAATGAATTGGCTATACTTAAGTTGTTGCTAGATATGTCATTCCAAACCATGAGTGTGGACGGTAACAGTATTCACCGTACTGTGAAGCCTGAAAACAACACAGTTTGTGGAATAATTGAATCCTTTATCGCCTAAGTATGAATGGAATCCAGCACGGCACTCGATTCTAATAATGCTTTTTTGCCTCATCAGGCTGTCAACTACCGAATTGAAAAGTCGGCTGTGGCTTATTAGTGAAGTAAGTATGGGGTCGTGTCCACTGATCTGGTGGCTCAACGATCCTGGATGTCAAAACATTGACTTTTACTCCTTATAAAGCCTTCTATTCTCACACATGCCACAAATTTCAACTTCTGAAGCCTCTCAGAGGTTGTTGACCCACCGTGATGTGATATTTCTATTCCTTTGCCTTAGTTGAGATTTTCCCAGTTACATAGGTATTCAGGGTCAACACTATAACACTATAACACTGTACTTCCTCCCAGGGTGCGATCAGATTGGGGCAGTTGAACCGTGATGTTGGTCGAAACTATTTCAATCGGTTAGATTTATCAGAGTGAGGGTATGAAATACACTGATTGGCCCAGTGAATGCTGTCGATATTAGTGATAGACAGGGACTCTAGTAATAGTTCTTACTCTCTCGATCTCTGAAGCCTCAACACTGACATTTGGCGATCAAGTATTAGATCGGCAGCTTTTTATGCATGACCTTGAGGCTACGAGCGGCCACTTAATGGAAACGGTTTGTAAGATACCTTACCTTAGGTGGGTTGTAGTAGGTATAGTTTGACACATTAATGTGGTACTCGATGTGTGTAAAGGTCAAAGATCATTGTAGCCTCTTCCGAGATTTTGTTGATTATAAACTGCCCGAGCATCACAGTACCTAGTTTGGAAACCGCCGCTCTGAACAATCAGACGTTCTCACACAGCTCCAGTGGCAGCACAAACCACAGCCACAACATATTGTGAGATGGCCGAGCCAGATGACAGGAGCTGAGGCTCATCGTGCTAATTCATTCAGATTGCTTGGGGCGACATTGCTAGGCTAGTAGGTACTGGGCACATAACTAAATCATGCAAGACACGTCGACTTGCTTCACTGGACAAGGATACAAGTGACCAATCATAGCTGAAGAAAGGATTATGCTTAGCCAGTATCGAGGTCTGCCCGTGGGAGGAATGTTTCTGACGTTTGAGAATGAGGTATTGGAAAGATTCATACGTCATTCTTTGCCCAGGGCATTCATGCATCAGAAGAAAAGCTTCGAGATACGAACGCAGCCAAGTACGATAGAGCTAACTAATGACGTCGGTCCATGCTTCCTTTATTTACAAGGCGTGGAGTACCTAGGTTCTAAAAGGCGGAGATGTGTCTAATCAATAATCCATCAACCATTCTGATAGCATTGCTTGGACTTAGGGGACGTGCATGTTTAATTGGTGATTTTCATTCAGACCTGCCCCTCTCTATTAGCACCTGAGGTACCTGGACATTGGGAAACCTTCCCGTGATAGTTAGTACCGCTAGCTGTTGATCCTGCATTGTCTATTTCAACCTTTCCTTCCTCCTATTTTCCTGATCTTGTCTTCTCTCAATATCATCATGAATTGATATGCATCATATTTACAATCCCGTCCGAAACAAGCGAGGCTAACAAGGTACTAAGCGGGCCTTTATCTTATCTGGAAACTTAATACCCATCCGTCAAGAAGTCCTGTTTGGATACCGCATTTGTCGAGGGGAACCATGATCGCTATGCGACCTTGAACCTTCATTGATACTTAAGCCCTATAACAAGTTTCACCTCTGGACATCTCGCCAGAAACATATCAATATTTTGAAAGCCCTGCCATCGAACCTCGAATTAGCATCCAACTTTACTACGATCCGGGCGCCTCGACGTCCAACGTTCAACAGATTCGACCCCATCCCTGGCACTGCAGCTCGAGTCAAGCAACCCCCTTATCACGTCAACCAACCTTCACAACTGTCGATCGATCAGCCCCTCGCGCGTCTTGATATAAACAACTCATAAATACATATATATCCTTTCTGGAATACTATTGTTGGATATCTACATGGCCGACTTCTAGCGCACGACCTCGAGAGAAAAAAAAACCACACAATGAGCGCCGACGAATCTCCTCCCATCGGTCTTGGCGCGCCCGAGTCTCACGATGACCTCAAGCCCATACTTTCACCCATTCTACCCTCCTCCCCTGCGTCGTCTACCAAGGTTGATTTCATCCCGCTTGTTATTGTTGTCGGATTCCACCATGCAAGGGGCCCAGAAGTCGAGAATTGGTTTGGAGCAGACGATGGGAGCGATCCTGCAGCTGATTATGGCTGGTCTTTGCTGCCTTTCATGGCTTTGAGTGATGGGGCGCACGCGTGAGTTGTTTATTTCGGTTTTGACACTTCTGAATGGTGCTGAGAAATTTGTGTAGATCCGAGGAGGACTTCTCATACTTTACGCTGCTTCGCCCAGAGACGGAGACAAAACCCGCTACGTCACTGTTTGGAATTTCGTGTACCCGACAACTTGATTCATCCCAGCTCATCAATCGCCCTGCTGATGTTACGCGGTCCACTGTCCAGAAGGCTGTTGTGGTCATTGCCGACAGCCCTCAATTCTTCGGCATGCTTCGTGAGCGTCTGAGTATTGTCACGCAGGCTTGGTTCGCGCAGCGTGAGTTTACCGATGTTGAGATTCTCCGCAGATTCCAGGAGAGCCTGGCAGATGAGAAAACCAAAGGCATTCTTAATGACCAGGTAGATCGTGACCAATATCTCGGCATGAGTCTTCGTGAACTGATACACGAATACAAATGGCAAACTTTGGTTTTGTTGAAGTGTTGCCTCCTCCAACCGAAGGTATCACTGCTGGTTTTCCCTACCGTAACGAAAATTGCTGACAGGTATTTCTAGATGCTCTTCTTTGGGTCGAGATGTGATAGGTTGTGCATGATGCAATTTTCTCTTTTGTCCTTGATACCCGGCCTCATTCGCAACCTGCAGGACAGTGCAGACCCAGAGCTGAATAGCTACGAGACAAGTCTATCGAAGCCGACCAGTTTGCGAACTAGTGATCGCAACTCCCTCCTCTGCTACATGGGCCTACCACTCCAGATATTTGGCAAGGTAAGTCTCGTCGCAACTCGACCGGAACAGGAACTGATAGCTAATAGGGAAGCTTGTTTGGACCCTATACCCCCCTGCAACAACTTGATATTCTCGCAGACTTTGGCACTAAGTCCTATATTGTTGGTAGTACGAACTCACTTCTCCTACAGCAGAAGGATCGTTATAGTGATATCCTCATCAATCTGGACGAGGACTCAGTTGTTATCAACTCTCCGTCACTCAGAAGCGCTTTGACTCTCACCGCTGCGGACCGGAGGTGGATAGACTATTTAACTCATGAGATCAACGAGACATGGGACGAAGCCAACCCCAGCAGGCCGAAGACGTTGAAGTACGTCGGGAGCGAGGAGTTTATCAGGCTCCAGTTCGAAGAGTACATTCTCGCTCTTATCTCCTCCGTCAAATACCACAACTATCTCAACGTGAACCCAAACAACCCCAAAGCTATCCTTCCAGAGGTTGAGGGTGATCCTGTCGCAGACTTTGGATATGAGTGGGTAGAGGCTTGGAAGCGCACCGAGAACTATCGCATGTGGAACGCAAACACTGATTCCCATTTGTTCGACATTGTTGACCCTCGACATCCTTGTGCAGGAGGCTTGAACATTGAGGATGTACAGCGTCGCATCGCAGAACAAGTAAAAGAACTGCATCTGGACGAGCGGTTTGCGCAGGGCAAAGAAGTCCTCGGTCGGAATCTTGCCGCTGGACGTGAAAAGGCGTCTTTTGTTCTCAATAAACTGTATGCCGACATGGAGGCTTTGCGTGAAGCACAACGGCGTCGTGCTGAAGAAGCTCGCGCAGCATCACCACCGAACGGTTCGAGTCAGCCGGCCGGACAAGACCCTTCAAAAGCTGGACAGCAAGGACAATCAGCTGGTGCGCGTGCCGGTGCCTACATCGGGAGTTGGGCAGCTTGGGCTGGTGAAAAGCGCCGAACAAGCGGATGGGGTGCCGGCTGGGGTCGCAAACCAAAGGCTGACAAGTCAATGGACGACTCGAGTTCAAGCAGTCCCATCGACAAAGACTACCAGATGATCAGCGCCCCCGTATCTCGAGGTGGTAGTTCCGATGATGCAACTGCACGACCAGGGAGAGGAGCAAGCTTCAGCGAGAGCATCCTCTCGGGAGTCAGCGAGTCAGGTAGCCGGCCGACCTCGGGGATTAACAAGCCTCTTCCAGGTCCGCCAGTGCCCGGAAAGAAGGACGATGGCTTCCAGACCGAGGGACTTGTTGGTTCGAAAGATAAACTGCCAAGCGCAGGCCCTCCTCGCAACGAGAACGGTGTAACGACTAAAGAATGACAAGTTAACAAGGAAAGCCCCGAAAACACGGGATATGGACGGCCGCTTCATGAATATTAAGGTCATCAAAGCGGGCGATTTTGGCCACATTATGTATATATATCACCCATTGTATCTTGATATCGTTTGTAATTTACTGAACGAGCCATGCAATATTATAGTATAGAAAGCTCGAAATGGCTAATAGTTTCACTTTAAATAAGTCCTTACATGCACTGTTTTTTAAACTTGTCCGTTAAGACCTTTTTATTTCTTCCAGCAGTCCATTTCTACAGAGCCCTTCTTGGAGCCAGTCCCCAGTCCCAAGCCAACTGATTCTTCCTTTGCAAACGACTTTCCCCCCGCCCAAGGTACCAAACCATCAAGACCCAAAACACAGAGAATGAATAAGTGAATGGACACGTAGAAAGAAACTTAGGGAGGGCCGAGGGAGAGGTAGCCATGTGCTCAAATTGCTGATCATCTATTGTTTACCAAGCATTTCTCATCATGTCTGCCCGTCAGACTCTCTTACCACGCCGAAGGAATTGAGAAAGTAGAGACGCTCATAACCGCCGAGAAGCCTGGATATTTATGCTCTCGGGAAATACATAATAAATCGGACTTGATAATCGCGAAGTGCGGAGGCTGGGATGAAGCTCTCCGACTTGACCTCAAACCAATACCACTTAGCTAGAGGTTTAAGCTAGGTAACCTAGCTCGTCGTCTTCCAAACGCTCTAGATACTCCTTGTCTAGTAGGATTTCAATGCATTTCTTGATATCGCCGACCTTTGGAACAAATCGCGAGCGGATTTGGTTGATGGTCTCGCTTACGAGCTGGGTGTGTTTCATCTTCTTGCGAGCCTTCATGATTCGGACGATGGCAGACTATGTTGTAGTTAGTTTGAGTTCTGACAAATAAAGAGATGCACATACTTGGAGGACCAGTTTTCGATCTTCCTCAATTGTCTTGTTTGTCTCGGCCTCCTCCTGCTTGGCCTCCTTCACACCACCGAGGTTCAAATTCACCCTGATCTTTTTGCTCTTAAAGTCGTAGTTTAGTTTGAAGGATTTACCGGTTCCCGACTTCTCACCAGCTGCGCCAGACATAATGAGTACCTTAGCCTTCAGAATAACAGCGAGGGCCTGATCCAGAACCTCCTTGCTCAGTTGAGTGGCGCTGAGCATATCCTCGTAGCTGTAAGTGTCCTTCTCGTTGAAAAGGAGGAGAATGGCCATCTGATAAATTGAGACCTGGAAGGTATACGGAGTCTTGCTGGCCTTGCAATAGCCAGCTTTGATCTCGCCCTTGCAAAGATGCCACAACCACGTGAGCTTACGCCCGTCATGCTTATGCTTGTAGAAGCGGATAAAGCGCTCTATCTCGGCGGCAATCTCGGGAGGTGGGTTAAAGTCAGTGCTCGGTGCCGTCAATGGCCAGAATCCAGTTCCCAGAATCGAGAAAGTGGAATCAACAGCCTTGGTGTATTCGACGCCCTCAAGATGCTCGCGGAAATCTTTGTTCAAATCCTTAGAAATCTGCATATCCTGGAACATACGCTGAAGTTTGTTCGTGTACTCGAAACCGCATGCCTCTTTCAGTTTGCTGATCATGCTAGTCTCAGCGTCATCTGAGGAGGAGTTGCTATGCACCAAACGCCGGGCCAGCATCCGCGAATAGAACTTCTGGAAGACATCCTTGTCCTCAATGTACTTAAAGACTGTCATGATCTGACTCAAAGTACGTTCCAATTCTGCCTCTTCAATACTGGTGCTGCTCTTTCTGAGCAGGACGTCAGTGTATTTCGCTAGAAGTTCAGGCGATTTGTTGGATCCAGCCTTGCAAACTTCGTTCCGATTGACAAACTCCCTGCAGGCATTGTCAAGGGAACGTGTAAACTCTGGCTCATCATTGAAAGCTCTCTTCACAAGGCCCTGGTACTGGGTGTGAATTTCGAGCAGAGCGTCGACGTAAACCTTTGGTTCGAGCTTGTCGCCCTCTGACGATTGGACCTTCTGCACAGCAGCGAGCCCAGCCTTTCTCACATGTGTTTCAAACCGAGCTCTAAGTGGTTCGAGGCCGTCGGGGATTCTCGAGAGAAGGTTGTACATTCGTGCCATATCCTCTTCGCGGTCGTTATCCAAAAGCACCTGGAATTCTTCCCGAAGAAGACTGGAGTGATCGGCGATGAGAGCTTGATTACAAGTCTTCTTTAGAGGAATGGCGATGTCTTGATGCAGGTACATGCGAACGCGCTCCTCCTCCTCAGACAGACGAGCCTCTGCCTTCTTCATGTATTCCACGACGCTGTTCTCGGCAACAAATTGCTTGGACTCTGCCATGTAAAACTCTTTGGTAGCAGTAAGGAAAGGACGCTCGAAATGATAGCGGTAGACATCAAGTGTTGACTTGGAGGGGTCTGCCTCATCCAGTCCCAGGGAGACAAAGGAATCTACGACTTGCTTGATTTGGCCGTGTTCGATGGTCTCGCCGTTCCTTTGCTTCTCCACAAGCTTAAGCACCGCATCCATAACCTTGTCACTGACCTTTTCGAATAGCTCCTTCCTCCATTGCACAAGATGCAGGGTGTAGACATCGTAGATATTCTTCTTCCCTTCATCAATTTCTCGCTTGACCCAATGTCTATTGAGATAACGAAAGAGATGATGGATATATTTGGCGGCAACTGTGTAGCGACCCCATTCTTTGATGTAGAAAGTGAGCAGCGCCTCGTCGGTGTGGGCCTTGCTTTCATTCACAAGGCTATCGAGATGATGGTGGAGGTAATCGATCAGCTTGTTGTAGAGCTCTTCCCCTAGCAGATGTGCTATTGAGCAGTTAGCTTGACAGGCCGTAAATACGTGTCTAGGAATGGCTTGCCGCCTCTGTGGTTACTGTGCATAGCAGGACCAGTCATGCCAACTGCTTTTTGGGATGTACAAAAGTTATGGACAGCGCTGGGACAAGTCAGTGGACGCTTTTGATATACTATTTTTGGTAAAGGTAACGAACGTGTAGACACCCATGTACATTTGCATGTCGATGCCCTGCTCGAGATCGTTCATAACGCGTGAGATACCAGCTTGTAGATAAGTCCATCTATTCGAGTCAGTCTTGATAGTCTAAGCATGCGCAGGGCTACTCACGTTGCCCCAATATCCTCTCTGTTGGGTATCGGGGGCATCTGACTCGGGGCACCCATCTTGGCGGCCATGGTGAACTAGAAAGTGAAGATGGATGGCGGTTCAGCGGAGGTGTTGGTGATGGAGGCGGGGTCAGTCTCGAGGGGTTCGACGCGATGTCGTCAGAGTCGACAAAAGGTCGATTTGCACAGGAGTTAAAGTTATAGAGCTGTAACTAAAGCGCAATTATGCGACGCGACGATGAATATGACGATCAGCTTTGACGCTCGAGGGGATGTTGTCCCGGCTGGTGTTGAGCTACTCAGGCACGACTGAGAGCAAGGTCGAGTCTAGAGGCGGTTTCGGATGGACAGTAATAAGTAGTTGGTAAGTCAGTTTTGTGCTTTTTGTGGCAAGGCAAAATGCAGTCCATAAACTTAAATCATCCTAGACATATGAGTCATCAGAGGGAATGAGTGAGAGAGAAAAGAAGAAAGTGAAACACCCGTAAAGTGATTCTTGACAGTCAAATAAATGCACACAGGACGGGAGAGGATCAGGCAGTCAATGTCAGACCGCAGTAGCTGGACTGAACATGACAAGGCGTTGGCTGAGGCAAGGCAAGGCCACAACAGGAGGAGCAACTTGCTGTAGAAGGCTTAGCGTCGGGATCTGCCGCCACATACCGCCCTAGGCTGATGGCCGGGTTGTCTCCGATAAACAGGGGTGGAGTAGGTGCTGTGGAAACCTTGCAAGTGAAGCATGAAGTATGGGTAGAGCTACGGATACCTTGATATATATACCTTCACCCTGAAGCGTCATACACATGAGCGTGCAGTGCTAACTGAGTGATGAATACTAGGTCCCTAGGTATTAAGGTAGGTCAGGGACGCAATCCACAGGCAGTGGTTAATACTACTTCGACAAGTAGAGCCATTTCTGCACGTTCCAGCAACAGACACATAATTAAGCTTTGTTCTTTTGATTCATTCACCAACCCAAGATCGTTCCTGAATATAAGAAACATGCATATTTAGCACGTGTAATAGGTTGCCTGTGATACTAATAAAGAGAAAGGAGAGCAGCAATGAACGCTAAGCACGGTCTACCGTGATATCAATGTCCCATATAGTCCTACCAGTCGCCATAAGCACTCCCTGCTCAAAGGGGTATCCTAAATTTTTAAATCGAGTCCGTTGCTCCAGTCAACCCTCACTTCCCTTTCCTAGCCATGCAGGCCATCGTCTTCGCCTCCTCCCAGGCGTTCCACTGTGCGGAATATGTTGACTGCAAAGTTCATCGTCCAAGCAATCAGTCCCATTAGCATGAATGCTGCCAACGCCTTTGACAAGCTCCTCACTGCTGTATCGGACAAGTTATGATAGACAAGGCTCTCGAACGCAAGTGCTGTGCTTGCCGACTTGAAGATGATGAAAAAGAGGTCCAGCAAGATGAGAGAGATCTTGGAGACAACAGATCTTAATCCTAAAGGCTTGCCTGTGTACTCGTCCCAGATCATATAACCAATGTATGGAATAGCCACGCAGTCTACGGCCACGGCAACTATGGATTGTGTCTCTTCGGCTGAATCTGTGCTATCAACGTCTTCAAGCTGGTGAATCCGGGCTGCAATAGCAAGGGCAATGATAGAAGTAACCATGACGCTCAGTCTAAACACTAGAGGGGCAAGAGAGTGCCGAATAGCAATATTCCATAAACGTTTGTACAGAGCTAGCGTCCTCTTCTTCCGTGAGATCCTGGCTTCTTGTGCATCGTAAGGGTGGCGGGCTGGTGTGTTGAAATTTGGTTGTAGGTCGTTTAGAGCCTCAACGTCCACCACTTTCGAGTCCTCATTGGTCATGCGACCCCATGACGAAGATTGGACAAAGTCTTGCCATGCTATGTTCGGCTGTGAGGTTAACGCTGGTTTATGTCCCGGCACAATGACGGGTTCTGCGGATCTCAGATGGTCCCATTTCCTGCCACGCATCGAGGCGCGTCCGTAGCGCATAAAGTGGGGGATTTTGCCTCTCGTTTCCTGGCCCTGACCAGCGAGAGGATCTTGCGGATCGATGAAGCCATCTTTCGAGATTCGTCTTTGGGGGTCACTTGGTGACGAGTTATGTTGTGGTGGGACAGCGCGGGTGGGAGGCCGGAGTAGCCTCAGTTGGTCATCGCTTACTGAGCCATGTTTATCATCCCATGAATCAATCCAGGCTATTTCTTGGATTAGCTGAGAAGTCAAGCGATGGAGTTGTAAAATCGCTTACGTGGGAGGGACCGAGGGGGACGTAGACGGGCAGATCTGCCAGCGACAGAGCTGCTCAAAGTGCGGCCAGAATCATAGGTCCGTGGAGAGTCGTGATAGGTGCCAGTGCCAGTGCCAGTTCTTGGAGGAGAGGGAGAAGTCATGACGTGAAATCAGTGGCGGCGGCGACGAAGCCAACGATCGCGATATTTATGTCTTCAGCTGGATATTGGAGCCGGCGAGGGCGATCGCAAAGCGTACCCAGGACAAACTGGCATGGCAGTCGAATTGTTAAAGCGCGGCTGAGCCGGCGACACGTGGGTTTGAGTTAAGGTGCCGAGTCTATTGTGTTTTACAGAAGAAAACCATGCAACAGAAGGTACTAATCAGAAAAAGGGTATTCGTGACCGTCAACGGTTCGAGTTCAAGAAAATGTAATGAACACAAAAACGCACACGACGCACAGCAAAAAACACAATAGTTGGAACGGAAGGTAACGAAATAGACTGGGAAATTAGAGATTGGAGATCCCCGTCCTTAGGCTTTTGACGGGCGTTTCGACGCGCCCATGGCCTGGTCTGTGCAGGCTGGGTCGGGACCCCAAAGGCGTCATCCATTGACCCTTAGTGGGTGAGATTACCTGCTGAGCTCTAGAAGTCATAGGCCGCCAAGGCGCTTCCAGGTCGTTTGCATTCATTGTTTCTTGCTTTGTACCTCATGGATGCATGCATTTCTGTGTAATGAAATCATCGAGGCCTAATAACGGTCCATCGTTCCCAGCCATTACTCTCTATTATCTAGAGGTTTCCAATGCTGCCTGGTCCTCAGTCTCTATTATCTGCATGAAGAATTGTCAGCATTGTCTCTCATTCTCGCGCGATACCCCTGCCAACCTATCAACCCCAGTCGTGCCCAGAAAGCCTAGTTCTCGTTGCATGCCTTCTGGCTGCCTCCTTGCAGCAACGCAGATCCTTGGTTGACACACTCCAGGCACAGAGCAACAGGGTTTCTGTGCCTGGGCTTGATTTTGATACGGATACGCGAACAAATCTCGAGGTTTTTTGGTCAATGGCTATCACGCGACACAATCCGATGTTCCGCAATCACGCGAACCAGATACACAAGCACCTACCGTATCAACAAGTCTCAAACTTCCAAAGGAAACTTGTGACCATGACATCAGACCAGGTTTCATCAAAAAGCTTGCAGAGAAGATAAACTTCGCTTGCCGCTTGTCACTATCTTCAATTCTCCGATCGTCTCTCATCCTTGATTTAACCCCACAGGTATTAGGCCCATGCTAACCTATATTCTGCTACGTACCACCAAATCGAGCGGGCTATTTTGGGATATCCACGTACTTGATCCTAGGCCTTCCTCACTGCTATGACTTACACAAATAGTAGCCCTGTCCTATACTTTCTGGACTTCACGTATTCGTAGTTAAGTAGTTATCTCGATTGTAGCGAGCTTATTTTTCCAAGGTACCTAACCTTACCTTAACTCGAGGTTTGTGTTTCTCCGCAAGCTAGAAATGTAGCCATTCAGATCTCATTAGAGAAACATCTTAGCAGGTGGTTATCCCGACTTCACTATCATTCCACAAGTATTCTCCCAACTAAGTGGAACATCCTAGCTATCTGGCAAACTGATGTAGTATGACGAGTAGCTAATTGTGATTTTTGATTCTTCCCCCGTGCCATTTCTAATTCATGGTTCTTGGGTAGGTGTAGCTAAGGTATGTTTCAACAAAGGTTGTCATCTAGGGCCTGGGATTCGACGAGGGCTATTACCCTCCAGTAACAGTCGGTCCCATTCTCCAAGAACCGCACTCTTCTATTAATCCGTTTCAATGGTTTCCCCATTTCTGTAGGATCGTGGCGGAGTTCATATCAGACAGAACCTATGGGAGCCGCCCTGAGTGCTATTCAAGCATCCAGATGCGTACCAAGGGAGCTACCACGCTCGATATATAGGTTTGAGATCTCTCAACTCGTTATTTGCCGGTCATCGTCCAGCCTCCTTGTCGCTCTTATGAAATCCCAACCACTTGCCTAGCATGCCTCCCGGCTTCGGCAGTGGGCATTCCCTCCTTGCTCTATCTTGTGCGTTCTCTGCCTCGTCGCTCGCCACATCGTTAAACTGGACAATCCCGTCTTCAACTTTGGGATTGGTATCCTTCCTCTTCCATCTCATTCGTCGGCCATTCTCGTCAACCATCACATCTCCATCGGCGAAGCGGGCCCGTGGTACGGGGCAAGGAAGTAAATGCGGAATCGTGACGACTAGAAAGCATGCGGCGACTGTCGTTGCGAAGAGCGACGATGTCATTCGCGATTTTGGGTGAAGGAGTGGTGACATGATCCTGGTTAGGTCTGGAGGTCGTTTGGTGTAGTGTGGACTCTAAAGGTCTCAATTGGTCGTCAGCGGGTGTCTCAATCGTTCTAGATGCCATTGAACTCACATAACAGCTGTGGCATCGTCCTCTAGACAAGCATTGACTAAGTCAACGTTGCCGACAGTATCGAGCGATTTGTGGTGGTGATCCAGAATTCGTAAAGGCTCACCCAAACCTGAGTTATGATGTGACTCTCATTGGCTACCGGCGGAAGGGGATTGTTTCGGCCTCGGCTCTATGTAAGCCCGGCCTTTAGCTATTCAATTGGTGGGGCAGTTGTGTGTCTACAACCAACACACGAGACCAACTTCAAGTCATCCCCACGATCAGCTCAAATCACGTCGCATCGCATCGTATTGCATCGCATGACAACTTCTGGCTTCACACGATATGTTATGATCATTTTCTTCGATAAGGCTTAGGATTAAAGATTAGCGGCGCGCGCAACCCCACGTGCCAGCCCACCAACTCTACCTTTCACGATGAGCGACCTCGATAAGTGAGGCTGAATGCCCGATCGCCGGTCTTCGGATTCTTGAACTAATTACTAATTCTCAGGGCCATTGCGCAGCTGCGCGCATGCCGACCGATTCCGGAAGCGCAAGTCCGCGAGCTCTGTCATAAAGCTCGGGAACTTTTAATAGAAGAGGGCAACGTCGTCACTGTAACGGCACCAGTAACGGTATGCCTCATGCCTTAATGAAGGCTCAGCAATCTCTGATTCTATTATTAGATATGTGGTGATATTCATGGCCAGTTCCACGATTTGATGGAGCTCTTTCGAGTCGGAGGCGATGTTCCAGATACAAATTACCTGTTCATGGGTAAGACCAGTCTTCATCACACCCAACCAACTTTCACACCTCTAATCAAAACTCTTAGGCGACTTCGTCGATCGCGGCTTCTATTCACTGGAATCTTTCCTCCTTTTGCTCTGCTTAAAAGTTCGATACCCCGATAGAATGACACTAATCCGCGGCAACCACGAATCTCGTCAAATCACCACAGTCTACGGGTTTTACGATGAGTGTATAAGAAAGTACGGCAGCGCTAATGTTTGGCGTTACTGTTGCGACATCTTTGACTACCTGGCGCTTGGTGCGATCGTATTGGGCGCCTCCAACACCATGTCGCCTGGGGTGGAACCTGTCGATGACGAAACCGAGATCGAGGTTTGCGACCAGAACGGCTCTATAATGAGCCGTTTTCCCCGACGCCGGCCAGATGATAGCTCGCAAGATCAGATCCAAAGCCCAGATGGAACAGCAATGGATAAGACAGGCCCCCCAGGATCGGGCGCTTCAGGGTCAAGCGGTGGCTCAGTGGGAAATCCAGCCGGAGCAGTGCTTTGCGTTCATGGCGGTTTGAGTCCATTGGTCGATACAGTTGACAAGATTCGCTTAATTGACCGCAAACAAGAAGTCCCTCATGAAGGTGCCATGTGCGATCTACTCTGGTCCGACCCCGATGAGATCGACGGCTGGGGTCTTTCCCCACGAGGTGCAGGCTTCCTCTTTGGAGCTGATATCGTCAAGGTGTTCAACCATCGGAACGACCTGAGTCTCATTGCCCGCGCGCATCAGCTTGTCATGGAGGGATTCAAGGAAATGTTCGACGCTTCTATCGTCACTGTGTGGTCTGCTCCGAACTATTGCTACCGCTGTGGAAATGTTGCTGCGGTCCTGGAACTCTCCGAGGACGAATCTGGCACAGGTCTCTTCGCCCGTAGCAATGGTGATGTTGGCAGAAGCGATGGCGGTACTGGAGTCATGATGGAGGGCGGTATGCCCCCTAGGAGTGGTCCTGCGCGGCGATACAGGGTTTTCCAAGCTGCACCCCAAGATTCGCGAGGAATGCCTGCCAAGAAGCCAGTTGCGGATTACTTCTTGTGATCATATATCTTGCCATTGTCTATTATTTTCACATTTACCGGCCACAAATGTGGCTTTGTATCACGGAATTAACTTGGGTTTGGGGTTATGGGCAGGGTATGGAGTTCGATAATATTCAAAAATTCATTATATACCACCTGAGTCAAAGGGTATCGTCATGGTACGCCTCTTAAATGCTTGATATCCACGCAATGCAGTTCGATCAGTTCCAGGCTACTTTCCAGCGGTTTTAAACCCATGCAACAAGCCACTCATACTATCAACATACCTCCTGGTCCCTGGCTTGGATGAAGCTCCGCACAATTGTCAAACCTCTCAAGCAATTCTAACCAATTTTGCAAAGTGTCGAAGCTTTCAATAGATCCCCAGCTTGCGGATGCGGGGTTCTCGTAGACCTCGATCTGGAACACGAGTGCCTCTTCGGGTTCGTTTTTCCTTCCTATAGGTGTCAAGAGGTATGGCATCTTTTTCAGGGCATCACGCAGTATGACTTGGTCTTCGAGAGACAGTCTTCCACGATGTCTGCAAATGTCAGAGACAAGGGTAAGGACAGCGGCGGCAACATTGACGTCGTCAACGCCGAACGCCCAGTTTGTGGTCAAATCCTGTGACACAACGGGTTCAGGGAATTCAGAAGCCGTTGTTGTTTCTGAAGCCGTCTTCGAATTGAAACCCTCAAGAACCTGGTCGAAGTTGTAGGCATACTTTTGACAGATGTCAGCGGATTCTTTCACGTCATTCGACGTATATTCCGTTGCCCTACTATATCTAGACGGCATTTCTTCTTCACCACCACCAAGAAGTCTCGGCCCCAGGATCGAAGGTGTTTCGCTGCAGGTCGAAGACAGTCGCGTCCTTTTCTCTTCTTCTTCCTTGTGCCATGAACTATGGCGCTTGAATCTTTTTCGTCCGACACGAGTCCGAAGGATTGAAAAGAGTTCGAACCAATCTGAAAATCTTGAGGAGGTATTTTCGCCTGTGCCATACGGACCATAACGCCCGTTTTCTGCTGAGACTTCCTGGTGCTTCCTCTTCTTCGCTTGCTGACCCATGTTGGATGTAGCTTGCTTTGATCTTTCTTTGATACTTGGTGATCTGCCTTGACAGTGGATAAGCCGAGGATTGGAACCGATAGTTTGATGTGCGGTATGCCCTCAACTCGACAAGTCAACGGGATGCTAAGTCTCCTATCACTTGGATGTCCATCAGGAGTTTTGTAACTGTTCCAAGGGTTTGGGATGTTTGCAAATGCTTTGCATCCGGGTCGGTGAGAGGTTTTATAGGTGTGAGGCGACATATGCTCCGCACAGCGCAAAGTGTTGAAGATGCCATCAGTAGATTGTTCGACTGCTTGTTCACCAAGAGGCGGTGCAGATATGATCTGGCCAAGCTCTTCCCGTTTGTTCCTATTGGCTTTTCCAGGTTGGCAGAAAGCATTGCCATAGATGTTTAATTGTCAACTTGTGGAGTCGTGAACGGTATCAAGGATGCGAATGCTGAAGTGAATAATCGTACAACGGTCGGTTCGAGAGAGCACTCGATTAATGTTCGATATGAGAAATAGCATGTGTTGGTATCTCCTATTCTTAACGCCCTATCAGCAATCATTCTTTGAAGGCTGATGAAAGACCCATTGTTCCTTCGGGTTCGTTGTTCGTTTTGTCGCTGTCGACGTTCGACTTCTGCTTTATGTTCCAAGAATTCTGCAAGACATTCTAACAATAAGATCTTTGTCTGTAGAGGACAAAGCTACAGGAACACCACCGTATGGTCGACCTCAGCCTTGTCGCTGGTTTCACTGTTTGTTCATCCATAGGTTTCTCCCAGGTTTCGTTTCATTACCCAGTTCGCCATGGCAAGACACAGAACACCATCCGCATACCAAGCTTGGATGTGTTTCGAGAAGACGGGCGACCGATAGAAAACTCATATCGATGTGTGGGGAAATGCACATCGCCGCCAAAACGCGAGGTCAAGTCTATCGATAGGTCGAAGGAGCGTATGTCTAGCGACTGTATCAAATCCTCTTGAACTTCACGCAAATTGCATCAGCACGAAGCTACTTGTCGGTACCTGTTCGATGTGGATGGCAGAGGATTTTGAGGCCACCGGGCGCAACGAAGTCCATTGGGTCGGACAAAAGCTCTCTGCTGGTTGGCCATCCAGTCAACACGGTCCTGAAGGGCCACCATCTTGTCCTACAGGGTTGTGAAAGGAAGTCATGGGCATGCTATAACCCATCGTTGACGAGACGTCCCCAGGCATGGGTGCCACAGAGTAGCTGTGTCGCCGGGGATCATCCATCAAGGATCCAAGGGTAGCGATAGCGTGGTAGCTTTCGGTCCGTGAAACTTGGGGATCAGGGAACATCTGAGAGGTGTAGTGTTGGGGATGCATTGATGAAGTTATCGACTGCCTCGGTACTGGTGTAGGAACGTTGGAGGGAAGTGGCCGGGTGTATGCTGAAGGTGGCTGGATAGCTTGGCCAGATTCCCATATAGAAGAACTGCTCGTAGATCCACTCGCGATAGATGGTTCACGGCTTTCCTGCGGAGGGAGGCCGTAAGATACGCCAGTATCGAGAGCTGTAGGTCTCCGGGGTGCTATAACCTGTTGAAGGGATTGGACACTATCGCTGTGAGTGTTGGGAGGGAAGTGCGATATTGCTGCCGGATCGTTCTGCGACGCTGTACCCGAGTTCAAATAACTAGTAATATAGTCATCGTTAATCCCATGTCGGTTGAGAAGACCACGGAGTTGTCTGTTCTCCTCTGCAACCCTCCGCGCAGCATGTTGCACCTCTGAGGACGCCTCGACACCCTGCAACTCATACACTCGGAGTCGTTGCTCGAGCTCTTGGAGATACTCTCTTCTTCGGGCCCGGGATCTCCTCTGATTATCTCTAATCCGGGCAAGGTTTGCTTTTTGCTATAGACAAGGACATGCCAACATTAGGAACATGGATCGAGGGGGAATGGATATGGACAGAGGAACGGGCCACGTACTGCCGGCGTTGACATTTAGTCGTTTTATAACTTGACGGGACAGGCGTTGTCAGTATGCGACAAGAGTTCGGCATCTAGGCCAGGCCGCGAATCTCGTAACAAGCTCTTTGCGACAGCGCCGTGGTGTTGGTCAACCAACACTGATGAGGATCAACGAAAGGCACAAAGGATAATGGGCAAGAGCTCAAGTTGTATGAAGCTGGAGCGGTCCTGGTGGAAAACAACCCAGGTCTAATAGATGACGCTTTCCCTTTTATTGAAAGAATGGATGGGGCACCAGTGGTGACATATACCAGGGTATTTATGAAGACTCAAGACGATAAGCTCACGAGAGGGTCCGCCACATGGGAAGGTCAGCCACAGCGGCAAGTGTTTCTTTAGGAGACGGCGAAAGGAAAGAAAGAGGTATTGGGGGCTTCTATACTACAGTCTGGAGGAAGTATCAGATACATGTGCCTCTAGAGATCCAGGGCCCGGAGAACCCCATCAACGGACGGGGCAGCCCTATTGGGACGAAGACCACTGGGCCGGCGCGGGACAACGAGACCAGTCGATGCAAGTGGCAGCCGGTTATGCTGGGAATGTGCATTGCAATTTGCAAAAGACAAAGAGCCGGTCAACTCGGTAGCAAGAGATCCATGAACCGGGCGAGCGAGCAGCGCGCCACCAACTCGATATGTGGAAAATGCTAACAAGCCACACTTGAACGCAGACACCGCGACTTTCGAATCGTTCCTCCTGACATGCCCCGTCCAATATCTTGTTGCCATTCTCAAGAGGCGAGTGAAGTTGAGATCACATTGCGTAGGTAGGTACTGTACTGCACAGTAGTCTAGGGGGTGTAGAGGAAACCGAAGATAGGTGTCTCACTAGCAAGCCGTATACACATACTCCATCCAGGCGGGCCCGACAGAATATGAGACTTGGAGATGTGAGAAACTGTATCGAAAGCCATGAAACCACCATCTAGCAGCTGTGCCAAGAAGCAATTGATTGAACGGGAAGTGTTGCCGTACAGCAAATAGGTATCTGGGGACTGGCAATGCCTCCAGGGATCCTGTCCTTGGGAGGTAGTGGCTGAGAAGATTTTGAGTTCACGGAAAGCGGAGTTGTAGCTGAAATGACGGAGGCCTGGACGGCAGAGGGGCCAGGACCCAAAAGCGATGTTAGTGATTTGGTGAATGGGCATCATGCTTGGTTGGGCATAAACCCGTCGACGACGACATGATTCGGTGATTGCGAGGGCAGCGGCTCCGAGGGTATGGCTAACAAATGGCACATCACACCCACTTTCGAACCTCGCTGCAGAAAAAGACGGGGCTGGCGTGAGCCGTTATCTCTTTGGATCCGGTTGAGTCCCTTTTAGCGTGACAAGGGTTAGAACCAATCAGACAAGGTAGCAATAGAGGTACTTCGTTTCTTTGATTTTTACATACTAATTTAACTGTACTACAAGTCCTAGCATTGCTTCCATGTATATAATGGTACTTTACAGTTGAGGTACCTTCTTCTTATCTTTGTTACTTTAGAATTTAGTATTGCCTTAAATTGTAAGGGTATTGACATTCTGTAATCTTAGTACCTGTAATAAGGGGCCCTCTTTTTCCTTTAGGGGTTAAATTTGTAGTCTTTTAAATCCTTAGAAAGGCCTAGCCTATCTCTAATCTGACTTTAACTTTCATAACTGTATCTAGAGTATAAGGCTATAGATAACTTTAATTGCTACTTCTTTAGTACTGTAACTCTCTTTAGAAGGTTAAATTAACTATAAAGTTAAAGGAGATAACTATTAATAATAATAACTTTAAGGAGATAACTCTAGGTAATAGCAGACTATCTACTATATTAAGACTAGTAGCTCTAGCTATTATAAGACTATAGTTAATCCTCTTAGTTAATAGAATTTATATAGTTATTATAGTTAACTGTAAATTTAAAGATAGCTATAAGAAGCTTAAGGTTATTGCTAAAGGCAGCTTATAGCAGTTGATTTTGCTAGTCTTTAGTAGAAGGTTAATATTAAATAGCCTATATAAGCTTAAGGCTGCTGTAGTTAGTTAAGGCTATTAGCATAAGCTTGCTATCCTTCTAAGCAAATTGCATTACCTAGGCTATACATTAGCTTAATAAAAAAGTCAGAAAATAGCTATAAAAAGCAGGAAATTTAGTTCTTATAAGGTGATCTGATGTAGGTAGCCTTAGGAGCTGATTCTAGTGCCACAGAAGGCGGCCCTAATGATCTAGGGTCTTCAACTCTACGAGATTACGATAAACGCTGCTATTTAGGCGTAATATGCTAGTTACAGCAAAGCCCTGCTTACAGAGGACTCTGAAGAGGTTAGGTAATAAGAAGAGGTTATCTAGAAATATATAATATATTGCTTTTTGCAGCATATTTAGTAGGGAAATAATAATAGACTAGGTTAGGTTTAGTATTATTATGTTATTAGCAGAGGTTACTTGAAATTAAAGGTAAAACTGCAATAATATTAGAATATACTATAGTAAATGCTATAGCCAGTTAAGAAAGTAACCTCCTTTAGCAATAGCCTAGATCTTAAACCCTTCCTTAATTGGCTTCTTTAGCATTTTAATAGTATTACCACTTCATCCTGTAAATCAGATTATGCACTTATTAATAGCAATAAAAGAGCCTGGAAAATAGAGTCGATTTAATGCCAATTTAATGATATTTAACTATAGGTTAACCTTCTAATAGACCTTGCGGAAGTCTATAGCTTGTAGATCGATAGAATCGGGGTCATACGGTTAGATGAAGAGGTTAAGGTTAAAAAAACAGTCTCGCGGCATGTATTGCATAAGGGGATAAATAGGGACTTCTTCGTTATCAGTAGAGGTCTTCTAATAATTACAAATAGCTTCTTCTTTATAGATTCCTATGTAAATAATAAGTCCTAGCTAAGTGTAGATCTTAGGGACTATTATATCTATTTAGACTAGTCCTCTAACCTTTTAGGCCGCTTTATTAGTTTAAGAAACCTATAAAAAGAGAGTATTTTCTAGTATAAATTCCTTAAAAAGAGAGATAAGGTTAAAGTCTTTAGTAAGGCATTTATTATTATAAAAAGGGATCTAAAGAGGCATAAACTGCTTATTAACTCTAGCTTTATTAGTAATCTCCTTATTAAGTGTAAAAGTTATATTAAAGTAGGATTTAAAGGTTACATTTTTAGTAGCTATAATAAAGCTAGGAATATAGTTTTCCTTATCTTAATAACCTATAAATCTATAGTCTATTATAATATATTTTCTAACTATAAAATCATTTTTTTAGTATTATTAAAATAACTTGATTAGCAGTAGTAATATGGCTTGAGAGTGTAGCTTGAAGTTACCCCCGGTGGCGAGGGTATTTTTGTGGGGAATTTGTAGGCTTTGAGCCCGGGGACGCTAAAAGGGACTCAACCGGATCCAAAGAGATCTCTTTGAGACCGTGAGCCTACAAATTCCCTACAAATTCCCCACAAAAATACCCTTGCCACCAGGGGTAACTTTAAGCTACACTCTCAAGCTATATTACTACCTCTAATTAAGTTATTTTAATAATACTAAAAAAATTATTTTATAATTAGAAAATATATTATAATAGATTATAAATTTATAGGTTATTAAAATAAGAAAAACTATATTTCTAGCTTTATTATAGCTATAGAAAATGCAGCCTTTAAATTCTACTTTAACTTAACCTTTATACTTAATAAAGAGATTACTAATAAAGCTGGGGTTAATAAGCAGTTTATGCCTCTTTAAATCCCTTTTTATAATAGTAAATGCCTTACTAAAGACTTTAACCTTATTTCCCTTTTTAAGGAATTTATACTAGAAAATATAGTCTTTTTATAGGTATCTTAAACTAACTAAACAGCCTAAACAGTTAGAGGACTAGGCTAGATAGATATAATAGTCTTTAAGGTCTATACTTAGCTAGGACTTCTTATTTATATAAGGGTTTATAAAGAAGAAGCTATTTATAACTATTAGAAGTCTTCTACTAATAATAAAGAAGTCCCTCTTTATCTTTCTACATAATATATGCCTAGGAATTAATTTCTTAACCTTAACCTCTTTATCTAGCCTTATAACCCTAATTCTATCAATCTACAAGCTACAGACTTCTATAAGGTATATTAAAAGGTTAACCTGTAGTTAAATATTATTAAATTAGCATTAAATTAACTCTATTTTCTAGGCTCTTTTATTACTATTAATAAGTATATAATCTAATTTATAGAATAAAGTAGTAATACAGTTAAAATGCTAAATAAGCCTATTAAGGAAGGGTTTAAGATCTAGGCTATTACTAAAGGAGGTTACTTTCTTAACTAGCTATAGCATTTACTATAGCATATTCTAATATCATTATAACTATACCTTTAATTTTAAGTATCTTCTGCTAATAATATAATAATGCTAAACCTAACCTAGTTTATTATTATTTCCCTACTAAATATACTGTAAAAAGCAATATATTATATCTTCCTAAATAACCTCTTCTTATCCCCTAACCTCTTTAGAGTCCTTTACAAGTAAGGCTTTACTGCAACCAGCATATTACGCCTAAATAGCAGCATTCATTGCAATCTTATAGAGTTAAAGACTCTAGATCATAAGGGCTACCTTCTATAGCACTAGAATTAGCTTCTAAGGCTACTTATAGCAGATTACCTAGTAAGAACTAAAATTCCTGCTTTTTATAGCTATTTTCTACCTTTTTTATTAAGCTAATATGTAACTAGGTAATGCAATTTGCTTAAAAGGATAGTAAGCTTATACTAATAGCCTTAACTAACTATAATAGCCTTAAGCTTATATAGGCTATTTAACATTAACTTTCTACTAATAACTAGTAAAACTAACTGCTATAAGCTGCCTTTAGCAATAACCTTAAGCTTATTATAGCTATCTTTAAATTTACAGTTAACTATAATAATTATATAAATTCTATTAACTAAAAGGATTAACTATAGTCTTATAATAGCTAGAGCTACTAGTCTTAATATAGTAGATAGTTTACTATTACCTAGAGTTATCTTCTTAAAGTTATTATTATTAACACTTATCTTCTTTAACTTTAAGAGCAATTTAACCTTCTAAAGCAATTTACAGTCCTAAAGAAGTAGCAATTAAAGTTATCTATAGCCCTAATTTCTATATACAGTTATAATAGTTAAAGTTAGATTAGAGATAGACTTAGATTTCTATAGAATTTATAATATTATAAATACATTATAGTAAAGAAGAAGGTATCTTATTATAGGTACTAAGGCTGTAGAATAATAATTCTAGTAACATTTAAATCCCTACAGAATTCCCCTATAGTAATAAGGATAAAAAAGAGGTGCAGGGACTGCAAAGTACTGATTTATATACAGAAGCAATGCTAAGACTTGTGGCACAGCTAAATTAGTATGTAAAAATCGAAGAAATGAAGTACCTTCATTGCCACCTTGTCTGATTGGTTCTAACCCTTGTCACGCTAAAAGGCACTCAACCGGTCTCAAAGAGATTGCCCCCTTGTGGCGATAAGGTGGGTGTAAGTCAGACGGACAGGGTGCGCTGTACGGAGATCATTGCTGAGCCACGCGCTCATAAACACGCATCCTTGAAATTCAGTCGCTGAGAACATGAGGATATGAAAGTACAGTCCGCAGGGGTTACAAATGTCATTTTCCGCATTTTGGCTTGTACCCCACCCCACCGCGGAATAGGTCAAAATGGCCTTATTGGCTCGTTTGAGGCTAGGTACCTATACTTAGTTTAACCTTTTTTTCCCACCTAAAACCAAGATTTTGATAGAATCGGTACTTCGCAGCCAACTTCCTCAACGAAATGACGTAAATTATGATGCAGCCGATTGAGGTCATCGCCACCACAACAAAGGCAGCTTTTTTCAACACAACACCACAACTACCTCAATTTTACAGCTTTTGATGCCGCGTTTTCGCCAAAATGACCGATTTTGAGATCCACGAAGATAACAGACC